>PDGT01000055.1:593354-633872 GCA_003671415.1 Megathymus violae
AGGTGAATGTAAAAAGTGAAATAAAGCACGAAATGTGATATTTCGAAGCATTAAAACGGTATATTATGGTAAGCAGTATTGCAACATTCACGGAAACATAATGTAAAGCACCATAGTTTCTTATTTCGTTGTGGGTATGGGCCACAAAGCTAAAAACCAAAATTTACAACATCGATATTAAATACAGAAATATTTATTAATTTGCAAAGAACTTGCTTCAGCTTACTCATGCTTGCCCATAGTCTACACACGAAATATTCAAATATTTTGATTTTCAAACGTAATATGTCAGTATGTTCATCACATTATGGCCCATGGGAACTGTTATAGGGAGCATTGTCTCAGCAAGTGACATTCTGAACATCTGATCTACGGTTTGCTTACGATATACGCTTCAATTTCACGGTTAATTCGCTTCCACTGACACACAGTCGTGTCTTATGCAGCGTTCTAGCAAACTTAAACCGAACGGTAAGTTGCTGTTATCGATAAGTTTAACTGTCTCATCGCCCGAAACTCTTTTTTGTACAACAGACACCAAAATATCAAATACTGATGTTTTAGCGGTGAATATATATTATATGGATAACATTATATAATTATAACATTAGTATGTCTTATTGTCTGAACTTTTTATCTCGTCCGAATACCTTCCCGTTATTCAACAACTGTTATCTAAGGACAAGAATCGACCCCAACGACTTTTACGTCCCGAATCATAACTTCCTGTTATGGTGTGCTGTCAATAAAGGGTTAAAATTAATTGATTAATACACCGTTCATAAATTTTTTCGTCGGCGGCCACTTATCCAACTGTCCACCGCGGTCAAAGTTGCTTAACTCGATCGATCACCTGGCATTAAAAAGAATACTTTTACTTGTTTACTGCTCTCTGAATTAATTACATAAAAGCCATTCAAACGAACCTTTCAAGTAAGTACAGCAAACAATAATCTAGAAGGGGAATCACCTTTGGTCTGCAATCTCATTAACATTACAAGGCAAATATTTCGTTTTGTTTGCATATATTACGATTAACACATATCATATTTTTAGAAATTAATTACAATTTTTGACGACCCCGTAGCACAGTTGGTTGGCACCCTGCCTGCCGAGCGTGGGATCCCGGGTTCGATTCCCGGCCGGGCCAGATATTTATGTGACAGATAAATGTTTGTTCTCGGGTCATGGGTGTTTGTGATGTGATAATTGTGTATGTCTATGCCACCCGCAACACAGGGAATCCTACTGCGGGGGTGTGAGTGTGTAAACGTTTATGTATTTATTATTTATAATTAAGCTGGACTAAGAAAGAATGCTCTTGGGATTAAATACGCCTTTTAAGATCTTTTCCTTGTAGTATACTTCATCTAGATTTAATAAATTTGAAATTTATTAAGGCGTATTTGAACAATCAAAAAAACATATCACGAGTGTCAACGGTTTCTGCAATGGTTTTTTAAAGGTTCAGACTTCAGTCTGCCAACGCACACTTTGCTAGTTCCAGCAAGCTGGCTAAGTGCGGTAAAACTATCCACCATCATTAACTCTTGACTCTTCATTTTGCGAGTGGATTCGAACGCATCAGTGAGAATGTTTCGAGAACCATGTTAATATGATACGTGTAGGTCGGTTTCGTCATTATATTTTGCGTCAATTTGGTTGCTTTATTTTAATTGAGTGGCAGAAATATTGCTGTGTGTATTACGTTGTGTGTGCCAGGTGAACTGACGTAATTATTTTTTATTTCCGTCACGTCCTAATTACATTTCTTCCCGCACTGAGCGCAGCATATGAAGTATCTGTTTAGTTCTCCGAGTGCTCGATACATTGTTTTTCTTCGACGACCCTTCCGCCCGTTGGTCGCATATATTGGGCTCTGAATTGATTTGTGTCCAACGAATTTTCTTTTCTTCTATATTGATACAACTTTCACTTTCAGTAAGGGATCCTTAGCAATATTGCTATATAGCTTTTAGCAATATCATTGTTTATGAATTGAGGATAATCGCCAGTAAGTGTATTATAGGTAATGGAACCGTAATAATATGGTGTATAATTTGGGTGCAATTGATTCGGACAATATTGAGCGCTGATTCAGTTTTAAAACAAAATTTTAAACCTATCTAATAAATACCCAGAAAACAGTTAGCAAGAAAGTAAGAAAGAAAGAAATAATATTTATTCGTAGTTTTTTTAAACTTGACTATAATGTAAAACAAACAAAGCAAATATTAAAACATAAAAAAAAATTAACTTAAAAAGAACAGAAATATGTAATAATAATAATAATAATCTAAACACAATATAAAAGAGAAAAAAAAGGAAGAACAACTGCGAAAAGGAGCGAAGCTCAGCATATGTCACGAATGGCTCGGTAGTAGCTCGTAAGTACCTACAGGTCCAAACGTGGTGCTGGTTTACAGCTCGCCCCTTAGTTGAAAGAGGCAGCTCGGCCTGCCTGGTGCGCGGCTTTGGTTATAATTAATAAAATGCAGAAAGAGAGGACAAAAAATGTGTTGTTCCTTGGTGAGTGCATATCGATATTATAATTATGAAAAAAAAAACAACGAATAAAGAAAAAAAAATGCATTGTGATGTAAATCAAATTTGGGAATTAACAGCATGTTTACTGGATTACAGAGACGCCGGATGAAAATTTATATATATTTTAGGTAAATTCCTACGTAACTACCCACTATCATTCACGAAGGAGAACAGCGCCCGAAGTGTAAAACTACGGCGTCCGTGCTTGTAGGCTATCAAATAGAGGTAATAATAATATTGTTGTTTTAAATACAAATAAGAATTAAAAAAGAATAAATCGCTACATATTATTATCAATGTATGCTACTTTATATATTATTATTAGTGTGTTACTTATAGTATAAATATATGAGTAATTATGTATAATACGTATAATAGAAAATTAAAAAGTAATAAAGAATATATTGTTCAGCGAGGATTTAATTATTTTGTTGTTCAAGCAATAGGTTTTTATATTTTTGTTTGAAAGCTTTTATTATCTTCAGGCTTCGGAGAGGTGGCGGCAAGTTATTCCAACACTTCGTAGCGCAGTACCTAAAACTCCCCCTGAATGCAGCAGTGCAGTAGGATGGATATACAAGCAACAACTTTTCTGGATCTGAACGGGTTCTATACTTTTTATGATCTTTATCCCCACACTTTTGAGTAACATCCACACAAAAATTCAGGCATACATAAACACACACACACACACACACACATACAAACAAACCCGTACAACATAATTACACCAAGGCATTTCAAAGGCAAATACAGCTATATTGATAAATCACTGACCATAATTAAATTTATACAATATCATCAAAATCAGCTTTGCATTCGATATTATTAATTTATGTGCTATAAGTCTTTGTTATCTATACTTATATTATAAATAGGAAACCTTTATATTTTTGTATGTTTGTAACCAATAAACTCAAAAACTACTAAACCGATTTAAAAAATTAGTTCACCATTAGAATACTTCATTATCCCTGAGTAACATAGACTATATTTATTACTAGAAAAAATAAGAGATCCTTGCTAAAACTTCAGTAACGTGAACCAAGGTGTAAAAAAATTTGCTTAAAAATTTCTTACATCGCATCCGCTGCGGAAACTATTGGTTAAGTACACCCGTGCGAAGCCGCGGGCCGCTAGGAGGCATGCGCTCTCATTTCACACAACTTTGTACACAATATGTATGTGTTATACGTATACTATTATTATATTATATAACTCGCATCAATTTCATCCTTTTGTTTATTGGTTTTGTGATTATTTTTAATCGTTATTGTTACTCTGATCGACGTGTCCGAACCCTGCGGACAAGTATGGTTCGCAATGAAAACTAGTAGTCATGGTTCTTATCACCCCATGACACAAGTTGGGTGTAATCCTTTTCGTCGTATCTATAGTTACATATCTCATGAGTTATTTGTAAACCTCTGTTATAATGCCGAAATAACTGTTTTATTTCGTTCTGATTATTAGTCATAAGGGTCAATTATTAGTGATAGCTATCAAACAAAGATATATCATAATACCCACAAATATTTACACCTACGTTGAAATACTTAGTCATTCTAATGAAGCGGAAAATATGGGGTACATACACGGATAAAAATGATATGCTGACGATATGACTATAGTATGACGTACGAGTCCCATTAACCAGGTAATCTGTATCATGAAAAGGATATCGGGTATTTGTTGGATGCAGGATTGATTGATTGAAGTAGACAAATTAGGTAATGTACGTCAAGTCGAAATTTTTGCATCTTTTTGATAGTATATTATTGACTCCAGCTCATATATGGAATGAAATTTAATATACCGATACGAATACCAAGATTCACACCTCTTGTGCTTAATCTGAGTCACACGAAACTTGGCACAAACTCTCCCACTAACACATTTTTAGGAGAGTACAACGAGTTAAATATTTTTATTTTTTTACTGATATACCCATTAATGCAGCAACTGTAGGTGATCTGCAATGGTACTATTTATTTCACTTACAAATCTGATTCAGTGATCCGTTACCTGTGTTTAAAATAAAATAACAGATTATAAATCTCTGAATTTCTAGTAAAAGCCTAAATTGAATCAAATGAAATTAGATTATAAATGTATTTTGTAATTTCCGATATTGTATTTTTCTGTGATGTTTTCAGTTGTACGTACGTCAATGGGCACTGGTGTGCGCACCATCAGATAGGTCATTTGTTCGTTTGTCAAATATTCACATAATAAACGAAGGTCATTACATTCCAGCTGGTGGTCCAGATACTTATTTTCTGCCTGCTATTTGAAATTTTCACATAAATTGAGAAAATTATATAAAATTTCGGGAAAGAGAACTTTAATTTCAATTACTGGGAAACTGAATTTGGTACAAAATTATTCACTAGGTTTCTTCATAAATCTACTTCGGTTTATAAAGAATATTTATTTGCCATGCGGAATTCTAAAAACAACATATAAGCTTAGTCTGCTCTAGAGGGTTCGTGAAGCTATTGCTTACGATTGTCTTGGTTAAGGCACGTCGAACATCTTCGAGAGGTATGAGAACTCCGAAATCGTGGTTGTAGAGTCGATACGCTTTAAGCGTATTCAATCAGGAGAAGTGACTCTGTGTTGCATTGTCCTACCGTTGGGTTGAAGCCAAGTCGAGACTTAACTGCGTCATTTAGTCTCGAAAACATGTTTGACACCAGAATTGGCATGTGATTGTAATGTAAAGGACTTGAAATACAGTTATTTAAAGAAATATTGAATAGGTCAATTTGCGATGCTACCAAGAGCTCGTAGAAAAGTTTTTCACAACTATTAACTCAATATAAACAAAGAGCGGTAATCTTAGTCGGAAATTGATTTATAATTAAAGCTCGCCGAATTCGCTGCTCTAATAAAAGTTGTGTCTCTCTTTGATTTTGTTAATCTAGATGTTATGTTTATTAACAATTGAGGAGACAAGACATTATATAGCTCAATTTACTGGATTTATTAAGAAAAACGTAATCCGGTTGTCTTGGTTACAACAGTCATATACTTTTGAGAATTGAGAATCTTACTAGTATCGTGTGCACATTACAAGTATGATCAATGAATTGTATATTTATTTATCTGACAGATACATTATTGATTTATAACTAAGAATTAGTTACAGAATTATCACAAATTAGTATGTCCAATATGATTCGTCTTTAAGACATATACATAACTTTTTATAAGTTGCAATTATCATAATTTTTTAAGATTAATTTTTAAAAGTATCATATCCTACCACTGTAACAAAGAAGACGGATAGCGGACCTGGCATTTCTCCTTAATATCGCGAGAGGTACAGTAGACAGACCTGAGATGTTGCAGGGTATATAGGTCTGCGTGTTCCTTACTCATCATCGCGGCGCCCCGGTACTTTACATGTTCCTGGAGCTAAAACTCATTATAGACAGAACAGACACTGCGATGCACTTCGATATTGATTTATTTAACACATCGCCTAAGCAGCTAAAAAGATGCCTCAGCAATAGCTTTTTAAAATCCTTTAATAACTGTTTATTGTTGACTACAAATAAGTATTGTTTACAATATGCATTTTCCGTTCTTTATATACGTAATTCTCATATATTGGTATTTATGAAAACTTTTAATTGGCCTTCAAATGTTATTTTTCTTATATTATCCTTTGTCTAGCCGTAAGTTTTCCTAAAAATGTAAAATAAAATAAGGCAAAAATTTGACATATGATAAAAAAATACTAAGAAATGAAACCAGGTTAAAAAATTAGCAATTCCAATTATTAGACCAAATTTTTTAGTTATTAACTTTAGAGTTTTTAATATGATAGTAAGATTTTGTGATTAAATTAACAGCCGTGAAACAGTTTTCTTCGAGGTTTTAGAAGATGCAGATAACAGGTGTCTCCAACATTGGAATATCAATACAGTTTTGCTTATATTATGTATGAAAATTGTTCACATCCATGCTAAAATTGTATATTGTTTTTGATAATTTCCAGGCTGTCTAACCTAACTAGAACTTGGGGATCACCAAAGAAACACACGTCTGTTGTCGTCCACGTTTTAATTCGAAGAGAGGAAGAACATCCTACCTACATTTTTATTACATATTAAGAAGATTCCTAACTACCCATACATAACAGTTTTAATTTGCATTTTTCTTTTAAATAGGTGCATATTCACTTAATTTTTTTAAGAGGAGGTATGGAACTGGAATTCTAATATTAATGGGGTTTATTGACTCTAGTGATAATATCTATGAATAAGTTTACGGAGCATTTTAAACAATGCTTTTGCCGTCTTTATCAAGAGTTTGAAATGGTTTAATTTACTGTTTTAATAAGCATGATAAAGACAAGTTTGACTTTAGTATGCAAAGTTACGCTGAGTCCTTATGAGTTTGATATAAAGGGTTTCAGACAGGTGATGCACACTCAAGAATATTACGTATGAAAGTTTTATATAACAGATGGAGAGTTTCTCAACTCTGTACATACTAGCTTTAAGATTCGCAATATCTTCCACGCATTGCATGTATTGTATTTGAATGTATATATATATATATATATATGTTCAATATAAAGTCAATATCAAGTCTATTGTATAAATTGTTGTATATCATAATAATTTTAAGAGTTTCTTAAAATATTGGTTCGGTTCATATCTTGGGTATGTAATTTGGTTTCAACTATACGAAACACAGGCGAAGGATATACTATTTCGAAGTCAGTACAATACAATGTATTTAATTTCATATTATATTTCATCCGATTAATCCTTCAGTTAGAAATCAAACAATCTATATTGTAGATACAATATATGCGGTAAACTTATTTTTAGAGGGTACAATGTAAACTTTGGTTTTAGAACGAAGTTCCTTAACGCGGCTTTCGTTCGGCGTCGAGTTGGTAGCAAAGCAATGTTGCGGTTATTGATAGTGTCCTATAAATTGTAATAGATTCTGTCTTGACGTGGTTCATCCGTTCCACAAGAATAAGTGAACAAGTGACATGGTTCCCTCAGCTACCGGTTGGTCTAGATTCTGTCATTGGCGGTCACCATAGCACATAAAACGAAGACACAAACCCTGGAGCGGTGCCCAGCATAGGTTCGTGATCGGGACCGGACGTTCGTTTCAGTAGTGGGATACGACTTCTCTTCTGGCCGAGAACAAAGCCATAGTTAGAGCTAACAGGTGGTGGAAGGTGGTTGCCTCGTTCTGATGTCGTGATGTCGCAGAAGATTGCCAAGAAATATTGGTTAAATGCGGAGGTTACTCAGCTCCTCTGGACATAGTCTTAGTTTTCTTGCCCCATTATAGAGATGAATCATGGTAGGTATATTGTATATGACGAACCTCAGTACAAGTTGGTAGTGACCCTGTTCGCCGAGCACGGAGTCTCCGGTTCATGGTGTAAGCTCTCGGGCCATGTGTGTTTGTTATATCATATACATATACATATACATATACATATACATATACATATACATATACATATACATATACATATACATATACATATACATATACATATACATATACATATACATATACATATACATGTATATGTATATGTATATGTAGTAATACCTGTACCGCCTGTACCTGGAGGTGTATACGAAGCATGTTGAATCCTATGTACATAAGTCCTAAGTTTTGTTGCACGCCATGTTTTAAGTGTTGTCCATTTCCGTTACGTTTGATACCTCTGCAGCTTCAACTTGATGTTGTTCATATAATAACATACATTGTAAGCTAATAATTCATCGTAGATTCTGTTATGGTGCTTAATTTTTTATGACGGAATAAAGTTTTTTCTTTTTCTTCTTCTATGAGGGGTTTTTATTTAGTAATGGTGTATTCGATATAGCTAAATCAAGGGTCAACTTATGGAACCCTACATAACATTCTGCTCTTTGTTAAGCTTTTGGGAAACGAGCCTGGCTCCGTATAATAGTGGAATGTATAATATATTCGGATAGTGTTCAATGTGTACCAAAGTATTTCATACGAAAGTGTAACATTCAGTTGGGGAATAAATATATTTCTTAATTATATTATTATCTAAATAATTCTTAGTTATCACTACATGGGGTCCAGATGAAAAATGATCTCTAGACAAACTGGCTAAGAAGTTATTACTATGCGGCTTATCAAAGTAGAATACCCTAAACATGGTAGAAAAAAAATTGTTTCGGTTTTTCCTTTATAAAAGCGAAAGGATATTTAGATAAAATAATTATTGTTTATTTATGTTTTAGCACAAAGCAATTTCAAAAAATAGTAATTGCACATGAAGCTGCTTGCTTCATGAAGAAGTTTATTGCATCATCTATAATAACAATACCACAAAGTCGTTTCATGGAGCTTATTAACCTATCAACCTTCACTTTTGAAGTAAGTTGTTACCACAAGAAGAGCTTTTGAAAAGAATTACTTTGTGTTCTGAAATTGTAGATTGGTTTCTGTTTAATTTCACTTTATTTTACTTTCTTGTTGTTGTTTAAAAGAAAACAATTCTTTTTAATCAAAGAGCCGTCATTTTATTATATGTTTAAGCAGAAAAACAAAGTCTATCCCCCTCCGATAAGACATAATACATAATAAGACATAATGTAATATTTTTAACCTTCGCCAAGGTTGACTGGTGGAGAATGCCATCAGGCATTAAGGCCGCCCATTGTAACTTAGTTTTAAGGTTTACACGAAGAGAAGAATAAATAAATAAATATATTTTCTGAAGCGAAGTAAGGCTCGTTGTATTAAAATTATTTTTCACATAAAATCCTTATACACATAAAGTCACAAAATCACAATCTCTTTTTGAAATATTATTATATAATATAATAATGTACAGTGATAACTTACTTCGCAATATTTCATTTAATTACGATTCTTTGACTTCATACTTTATTTCATAAGTTGCTTCGCAAAATAATTGTTAAGTTTTTTTCATCTTGCAAGTCTATACTATCATTATCTAAATTTATTCAAAAGTATAATTTGTCTTATGCAATAAAGACACCCAACATCAATAAATAACATTTAATGTACATTTTCTGCCACGTTTTAGTTTTACAATTAGTATAGACTAAACTCACGACATATGAATTGCGTTGTGTATAATTAATTAGCAAAATTGTACCAATTAACATCCTGAGGTCCTGCCTCTGTAATCATCCAACGATTTCCTCTACTGCAAATCTGAGGAGGGTCGATTACAGGGTTACTAAAGTCTCTGCAATTAGAGCGAGCGAAGTTTTCAACCCTTTTCAATCCTGAGATTAAACCGGTCGAAAATGGACCCGTGTTACGGCAAATTTTTCTTGACTCATGTTATTATAAAATGATAGATATTAGTAATGTCAGAAAAGTCGTTGAAGGTTCCGTGACTGTGAGTTGTATTCATTGCGCTTGCTGTAGCCAGGATAAAATTATATTGCCGGCAGCTTGGAACATATTTGGATAAGTAATTTTTCTTTTTTTTTGCCAACTTTTCACAAAGTACAAATAATAATACGAATAACTCATATTGGAGATTATTATACCTGTTAAGTATATCTCTCTCAGTAAATAAATGATACAAATGGGATTTTATTACGATATATGTTACATATATACAGAACACTTACGTGTTCTGTGGTACTTTAGTTACTTGTCATAGACAATCGCTGTGAAATTCAGCATTGATGGTGTGATAAATGAGGGAATCACATAATTAAGTTAATGTTAAGTAATGACTTGTAAGTGACAAAGACGCATGGATATACCCAGCTATAAAACCGGCGTTACTCAGGTTAGATAACAGTACCTTTATAATCAATATATATTGTTTTAAAAAGATGTACAAAGGAGTTTCTTCACCGTTTCTCTTCTCCAAGGTAAATAAATCATCTACTGGAAACCGTAGTAGAAGCAACAAAATATACGCAGAAGTATATCAGTAACACCTAAATGAATAAAGAATATTTAATTTTGACGACCCCGTAGCCCAGTTGGTAGTGACCCTGCCTGCCGAGCGTGGGGTCCCGGGTTCGATTCCCGGCCGGGGTAGATATTAATGTGACAGATAAATGTTTATTCTCGGGTCATGGGTGTTTGTGATGTGATAATTGTGTATGTCCATGTCACCCGCAACACAGGGAATCCTAGTGCGGGGGGGTGTGAGTGTGTGAACGTTTATAAAAAAAAAAGTTTATAAAATTCTTTTTCTTGAGGTAAAAAAATCCATAAAAATTGCTATTTTTTAATGCCCTTACTTGTGTAATTTGTTATCATTTTAAAAAATAAACATATTTCCAAAAACTGTTTGTTTTATTTACATCAATACACATTATTATACATTAATTGATAAAAAACAACACATCGCCATACATTTTTTCGCAACATAACCTTTACAAAACCTCATTCAGGTGACCCTTACGCCGAAACAAAAATACGGGTAAGTTTCGACGTCAATTACAAGAACACTGAGTCAATTGGCTTAGCTTATTAACTTATATTTAGTGTGATCCACAACATACTTATCACATGCAGAGTTTCAGCCGTTACAAGTGTTAAATTTATTAGAAATCAAACACTTAACTAAGAACTGAAAATAAGCGCAAAAAAGTCCTCTCAAACTTTGTAACACAGGGTAAATTGCGATGTATTTAGTTCAGATACAAATTAACATTCTGTAACTTCATGAAATTTTTGAATTGATCACAATAATTAATAGGCATGCTGCCATACACATATATTTCAAATATCAACAACCAAAGTTATCAATTTCATAACAAAATCAATCTAAAAATAGACCAAGGATAAATAACAGGCTAACAATGGGTGGATAAAATTACAAGCACGCTCTCACACGTGAATTTGAAATATAAACTTATAATGAGAACAATATAGAATGACATAATGAAATAAATAAATCTTATTTCAGTTAATAATTATTAATTTAAATTGAAATTAAATGAGAATAAATTAAAAATGACACAAAAAAAGATATTCAGATCGGACGGGCCGTTCGAAAGGTCCACCACGTCGGCAGCTCCACCACGACGTGGTACTTTAGTCTGAAATTCAAAACGATGTTTTTATGAAAAACTATTTTGATTAGAATACATTTGGTAGTGGCAGTGACCCTGCCTGCCGTGCACGGGACCCGGGTTCTATTCCTGGCCGGGGCATACATTTATGTGACAGAGAAATAAGAATCAGTAAAAAAGCCTTGGTCAATGGTAACAAAGCTACAATAAACGAACGTTAAGCCAGAGAAGAGAAGGTTAAGAAGAGGAACACGAAGAGGAAGAGGAAGAGGAAGAGGAAGAGGAAGAGGAAGAGGAAGAGGAAGAGGAAGAGAAAGAGGAAGAGGAAATTTTGAGTAGGATACATACGATGTGCAAAACGTTCAAAATAACAACACAGATTATTTAGAAAAAAATACTGTTCTACTATATCTTTATGTCTGCGCAAAATTGAGCGCTGCAATATCGAATCAGGTTTTCAACATCACTGAGACATTTGTTTTCTTTCCGATTTGGGTTCAATAATTAAAAGTTATACATTATTTTCTGCCTGATACGTTGTGTAATATCTATACCACAGTCAAAACACGTTTATAAATTAATCGATTTCCCTATTACCGATTGTATATAAAACATTATACATAGGAGTAAAGCATGAAATTTAAATCTTATATCGGGAAATGTCGAGTTAGTGAAATTCGATAATCAATAGTAATTGGGTGTTGCTAATATCAGGATCACTTACTGCTTTTCGTAACTGCATTGAAACGATTTATGATAAAATTTTCATTTTAATTATTACTGTTTTTTATTTTAGCCACTATTGCTCTGTTACGTCCACTATACGTGTTTGAAATTCTTCCCTTGGTCTATTTAAATATAATTTAATTTCAAAACTATACTTATGGAGCAACTTGGGACATGTTTTGGTCTCTGTTAATTGAATTATACAGCATTTCGTAAAATGCTTAAGCGTGAAAAGATACATTTAGAATATACCATAATATACTATCTGGCTGACTCGAGCTATTGCACTATATCTGTGCAACAAAATTACGGTAATTTGTAGCTTTATTGCAGTGTGAAAGAAGGACGAACCAACAACCACAATTTGGCATCTGTAATGGGAATAACTAAGACATTTATGGACGAGATTTTTAGCTATATCATGGAGGAGAACAAATGATTAAAGCATTTACCCTCCTTTTTAGAACACTCACTCCTCCTTACAACACTCATTTATTATAATGTATCTGCTTCTATGTATGTATTAGTTCCAATAAAAAATATCAATGAAAACTGCTATAGTTAATTTAGTATACCGTTTGCTTATGAGAAAATGAAATACAACTTATGTATGCACCTAACACATTTAAATCAAATGCCATTTTTTAATTTCTACGCGGAAATAATTGTGAGTACGACCAGCTTATCACATAATTAAACATTTTTCATATAGTTGGTAGTATCAGGCGTTACTTTGCGGAAATTCATTGTTATTAAAATAATATTAATTTACTTTGCAACAATCCGCAAGCACAGTGTATGATGGTATATACTTTTATACATGCAAGGACTTGCCTCCCTCCTACAAAATAAAACATGCATTTATGATAACATATGCTAGTTCAGTTAATTAAAAAGAAACATTCCCACAAATCTTTTTCTTTTTTACTTTTGTATTTTTTATAAGTTAGCAATATTAAGACCCCAAATTTCAGAAAGTTTCTATAAAAAAAAAAATCAAAATCTTGTCCTCCAAGCACTAATACTTCAGATATTTAAATATTATGCACTACGTTTGAAATGTAAGTTGTCTCGCACATTCTTCATTTCATTTCAAATACCGAAGTTTGGATCGGTTTAGCTTATCGAATATCGTATTTTGTAATGACCGCAACTAGTTTATGGGATGAGCTTCAGTCAAACATAGGGGCTCGGTATCGCACGAGGTTGTTTATCCGCCGGGCTTGTCAAAGGGAACTGTTTGAGATCCATGGCTATGTTGCTATTTGAAATTGTATTAATTTAGAAACTACGTATAGCCCTATTAACTCAATTGCCGTATTATCATGACAATTGGTAATCAATATGCTTGGTTGGGGTTTTCTCAGTTACAAGAGAGTATAAGGTCATAGTCCACCACTGTTAAATATTAAAGACAAACTAAGGCTTAACGCAGATGTCTTATTAAGTCTTGGTGAAAATGAATTTCTTGAGCATTATTCTGTATTGAAGTAAGGCAAGGAAGTTCACTCTTGGCCTTTCTAAGGTTTACCTTAAGCCTGATTAAAAAAAATATTTTAATAGCATCTAATCATTCAATTCAAGGATTATAATATGATTCTAAAATATATAAAACAAAATTAATGAATCCCAAGACAAGTATTACGAAATGGGATGCTTAGAAACAGTAAAACGCAATGTACTAATGAAACATTCAGAAGGAAATATTAAAACCGGGCCACAAGCAGGGCGCTCGAAATCAAAATATAAGTAACACAAATTTAGGTAGTCTTATTACAAGCACGAGTTACTGGGTGAATTTCCGAACATAACAAAGAAAAATCAGCCAAAATTCGAACGTTTGTTCTTACCACAAATCAGTAGCGAGACGCTGAAGCAATTTAGAGCTTTATAGTTAGGGTCACTGGGCGCTGAATTGTTAGACAATCATTTCACTCGCCTGAAATAGGTGCTGTTTTTTGAGGGACGGATGCCCTCATTTGCTGTGATTTCTCCCTATCCTCATTACGTCCCTAGGACGAAATAAAGCAATTTCACACGCGTGCACAAAACATCGTGTAGAGATGCGCAGTTTTGCGGGTAATGAAATACATTGAAGGCAATTGCGACAGGCATTTTTCATAGTCAGTTTGTTGATCGGGTTTTATGTTAAGTTTTGTTAAGTTTAGGTAAGGTTTTGTTTTACGTTTGACGACTTAATGTATCAACTGGATAAGTTACGGCTTATTAGCATTTTCCTAGGCGCTTTAGGTGAGTTTACTTTGACTTTTATATTCGTTTTAAGTATATATATTATAGTACACAATCAGTTTTAATATTACTGTTAAAACATACTCGACTGATGTGCAACTGTTGTTGAATATTTTTTTAAAAATTGCTTCATTCAAAAATAGAATGATGTCACCAACCGACCGTGTACATATTTATCAGAATAGAAAAGTTACATAAAAAATCTACTGAGGCATTTTCTTATTTAGAAAAGACTATAATAATACCCGTATGATGTCCTTGTGCCAAATGTTTTTTTATCTCACTTAATATGCCTGAATAGATCATTTCTTTAAGTAAAATTTATATGTAGGGTACAGTTATATGTAGGGTAAATAGGATGTCTTAGGAGAAAATTTACGATGTTATATTTTCAATCAGCTCTGATAATATAATTATGTAATTTCGTACTGTTCACTTCATCGAATGAAAACAACAACAAAGAACATAGTATATAAACAGGCAATAAATAAACAATGTTCAGGAAGCCGGCACTTGCTTTGTTAAAATTACACTTCAAACAATCAACATCAATTAAATGTGCCAACTTCTTAAAAATATATCTAACCAATAACTGGAAATAAATATAGAATTAAAATCTTACATTATTCATTAACTTTTTAAACTTAACAATAAAAAGTACAAAATTATCGGTCTCCTAAAAGACATCGTTCATACAGTATACACATACATACAGTATACTCTTAAAATAAATTTCTTATAAATATCAGCATTTTCAAAAAGTTGGCTTGAATTACAAAACATTTGCACGCCAGAAAGGCGATCGACGCTGGACAGGCCATGCAGGACAATGTCAGGCAATAACAGAACTAATCAAGCCTGCATTAATTGGCTCTCTATTCACGCCGTCCTTTGGATATTCAGTGCGGAATATCACTGATTAGAATTCCTGGAACGCAGCTGCTGTTTGAATGCCTGTTGGTGGGTTGGTGTGTTTTTTGTTTATTGAAGTAAAAAGCTTTCACTGTCAGTTCAGATATTACAGGCTAGCAGTCGAGACGAAAACTTTTGCATGAATCATGTACGAACAGCATTAAAAATATTACCTAATTAAGGAATCAAATAAATAATAAATACTGTACTTGCGGATTATTGCAAAGTATACAATGTAAGTGAAATTAGTAACTTAATTTGGATCAACTAACTTAATGGATTTCTGTAGTATAACACATGGTATGATTACCTAATTAGAATATATTATAACGGAATAAAAACACTGTTACGATTTTTATAATAGTTTTAATTACTTTTTACACTTTACTTGTTACACTTCACTTCAACGTCTTTACTCTACAAGAGCAAGATCACAAGTGAGTCCTAAGCACTCGTACTACTGTCTACATAAATTATCTTAACCGGATACCGGAAGTTATCTGGAATACATTTTTGATTTTAAACCCGGATGTAGTTCACTCGTTTATTATTTTCTTTAATCTCTGAAATTTTGTATTTCATCCGTTAATTATTTAATTAAGTAAGTAAGTAAGTAAGTAAGTAGTGTAATATAATGTAAATTCATAATACATATTTATGTATTATGAATTTACATTATATTACACTTTTGTTACTATGCTAAATGATATTTTCTTACAATATTTTCAATTTGACTGTCTTTTCTTCTCTGTCTACTGTTCAAAATTGTTGTTATCTACTAAATCACGGTACAAAAAGAGTAACTAAGTGCAGATTGCGAGATTATGAGGAGACAACAGGATGGGACATGCAAAAGCGCTCACTGACTCTATTATCCCGAGGTGTCTCCAGAGGATACTACCAATCCAGTTTCAAGATCGAACACGATTCATAGGACGTGGTATTTTATTTTCGTCGGAGCAGAAATTGACTTTTTTATATTGTATCAGTATTTTGTATATGAATAAATTAATGTGAATACACTACTACATTTGAAAAAGTATGTGTGTGTATGCACGTTAGAAGTTATACTTCTTTGTCGTAACAAAATAAAAACAAAAGTAACTCCAAAACTTTTATCCGGTGTGGCAGCATTCTAGGCTTTATAAACATTTATATATTAACGACCCCATAGCCCAGTAGGTAGTGACCTTGCCTGGCGAACACGAGGTCCCGGGTTAGATTCCCGGCCGGGGCAGACATTATTGTGATAGATAAATGTTTGTTCTCGGGTCATGGTTGTTTGTGATGTAATATTTGTGTATGTCCATGCCTCCCACGACACAGGGAATCCTAGTGCAGAGGTGTGAGGTGGAAATTTATTATTCATATCTGTTATATTAGGAAGCATATTATCGTTTACCTATAACACACTTAGGTTCCGCAATACGCTATGCCCATACACGTAAATTTTTAACAGGTTCCCAGAGCCGCGTAGAGGTAAAAGGTAAGAAAACTAAAAATTAAAAAATAAAAGATTATCTTTGCGGTTAACACTCGTAGAGTCTGCTATCCTGATGACGCTCTGTTTCGGAGCGAAACACGTGTTGGTATAGAAATATATGTATATCATCATACATTGTTTGCGGATTTTTGCAAAGTAAATTAATACTAATTTATAAGATTATCGTTCAAATTTTATTTATTATCCGTTTCAATTTATTTATTAAAAAGTAAATTAATATATAACCAAAGAAACTGAAAAAGAGCCAAAACTTAAGCAAATTTTAACAAATTATGAGATACATCAAAGAAACCCTGATAAGGTAAAATCCAATGCAAGAAAAGTAGAAATAGTGCAGATGCAGTACAACGTATTATAGTAAGACTATTAAAATTAATGAATAAATTATTCAGATGAAAGCCATATACCAAATACAATATAATTCTTCGTACGCCTTTTAAAGCACTTATATAACTTTGTGGCATTGATCTGTTGGCAGTCCTCATTTTCAACCTGTCTTCTCAAAGACAAACTACTTGAACCACAGTCACACAAGCACAACCGTAGAACCCTACCGCTGAGCGAGCGAGGCGTCATAAAATATAATATGGAAAATTGACAATGACGTTTGACGTTGAGATATTGATCAGTTGTTGGGTGGTAGAGAACATACTCGTAGACGTAGATCATACGATTATAAGATTTTTTTATCTAGCTACCGTAAAATATTTTAATATTTAATTTACGGTTTGAAGTGCATATAATCGTAATTTATTATTAATTTTTAGTGTTATTTTAATATTTACATAATGTTTTTTATAAGTATAAATAAGTGACATCTATGTATAGGACAACAAACCGAACATGTAATATTATAAATAATGCCATGTGTTATTTATAGACGTTAATACTCCCCATGTGGTCGAATCTATAATACTACAAAATTAAAAATCGTAACACCTAGACTCGCTTAAAGGAAATTGATGTGTTCCCTATCTTTGTATCATTATAATAGTCTCGTTTTCACTATATTTGTTTTAAGATTGAGCAACCTGTAGCTAACTTCATCGTGTCGTTTTTTTTGTGACAATGTACGCGCGCTGCTCTCAATTGTACTCTCGACCAAACGCGCCAAAACAAGTAAACAGTCTAGTTTTTAGTTTAATTGTGATTCAGAGGAAATAGCAAAATTAGATTTTATGCTTCCTTCTTGACTGTCAACACATCTGTGATACCTTTTTGACGTCACGTATCTCCAAAGACAGCGATGGCTATTCACATAAACCAATACTGATGCAAACATAATGACGTTTTATAAGGTATCGTCAATTTAGAAATGTCTTTTAAGAAAAACATTGTATCTTGAAAGTTGTCCATGGAGGTAAGTGCTAGTAAAATTTTTTACAAGACATAAATTTCAATTTTGTGCTGCGCGAGTGCTTGGTTAATACCGTTAAGACCTATTTGCGCATCCATTTCCGTGGCGCTGTTTCCTCGAGTCCAGGTAAATTTGAACAAATATTTTTCCAGCACTTCTCCTATGGTTGGGTCTGCTCATCTATAGTACTCGTAGCGCGGGAGCAATGTGTACTGTGTGGGTCGATGTACAACTCACTTTTATGTTGTGAATGTTGATGTGATTGGCTCTTGAATCTTCGAAGAGAACGACGTCAAATCGAATTTCGAGCAGTGTTAAAATATCGAATGGCATGTGCAGTTTGCTGTGTGTGTGCATAGTGAATGCGGTTTACTAATCTTTATATCCATAATATTAATGCATCTACTCTGAAAAATACTCTTTGTCGATATTTAAACTGTGCCAGAAGACAGTAATATGGAGTAATTTACTCTATATCTATACTAATATTATAAAGAGAGAGTGATATTTTATGAGTCTGTGTATAAGCGAAAAGCTATCATGTATATATCACGTGTATATGTATAATGATGAATTTTGAATCCGAACGTAATCAGGACGGGCCGCTAGCTATTAATTAAACTTTATAAATAACTCTAAATTTATAAACTGAAATTATTCACATTTAATTACAATACGAAAAAGAAACCTCTTTGATAGATACTGTAACAAATTATTGTATTTAATAATGTTACTATGAATATCATAAGATTTAAATAAAAGTAAATTATATGCGCTAGGTTTCATTATATACTATTGGTAGTATATTATGTACCATGAAAAGCATGTTACGGTATCAGCGAATGGATTCAGGTGTGTAGGCAACCTCTTTCTAAATTATGTTATCACCCCTCAAGGCTTAACTTTTTTATCGAGAAAAGCACTTAGGTTAATGATATCGAATCACCTGCTACCTGTAACTTTGGTTAGTGCTTTAATTTATAAAAATTGATCGAGTTTATTTTGCATTTAATCATTTATTTAAATTAATTTTTAATTATTATTGGTAGCACATTTCTATAAAGTATTCCAGTCCATCATAGTTAAACATGTACTCAAGTCTAAGCCTCGTAATAATAAGAAATACCTCATATGGTTTTTAAACACGTTAATTAAGGTAATAAAGGAAAAATTTAAATACAGATCTAAACACCGCAAGTTTAACAACCCTCTGGATTTATTGACCCTTGAGCTACTTAGAGATAGATGTACGAAATTACTTAGCCGAATTATAAAACATTTGCTACGTTTAGAGACATCTTTGAAATCAAATCCTAAACTACTATGGAGTTTCATTAAGCACAAAAGAGGCAGTAGTAGTACCTACCCAGCCCAAATGTCTTCTGGAACTAATCTTGCCACTACTGGCCCGGATATCTGTGAACTCTTTGCTTCACAGTTCTCTTCAGTCTACAATACTGATAAACTATCCATTTCAGATGAGCACTATGCAGATAAATCCCCCGCCTCTAACTTTATTACTAGTATTTCAGTGACTAAAGACCAAGTATTTAGGGTCTTAAAAAGACTTGACTCCACTAAAGGTGCTGGCTCGGATGGAATACAATCGATCTTTGCTGTAAGATGGGCTGGTGCTCTAGCTTTACCTCTGTTGTTAATAATTAATAAATCTCTTTGTTCTGGAACTTTTCCCAGCGCTTGGAAAACTTCTCTTGTTATACCGTTACACAAAGGTGGTGATATAAACTCAGTGAAAAACTATAGGCCAATATAAATTATTACTGTGTTTGCTAGTGTTTGAAAAACTACTATGCCCAATAATATCTTGGCATCTAAGACACTTAATTGCACCGGATCAGCACGGTTTTATGAAGGCCCGCTCCACCCAGACTAATCTGGTATCCTTTGTTGAAGGCCTGGCCGAAGGTGTTGATCATGCGCAGTCATTCGATGTCATATACACTGATTTTAGTAAAGCCTTTGACAAAGTCAGTCACGATATGTTATTGTATAAACTATCATGTGTCGGTATAGCCGGTAATTTCTTGCACTGGTTCAAATCCTACCTAACGAATAGACTGTCTGTGGTAGTAGCTGGGGGTTTCAAATCTGGCTTTTTTAGTGCCTTCTCCGAAGTTCCTCAAGGATCCCTTCTGGGTCCCGTGCTATTCAACGTTTTTATTAATGATATCGGTAACTGTTTCCAAAACTCTAAGTTTTTCATTTTCGCCAATGATTTGAAGTTTTTTAAATCAGTAAATTCATTACAGAATGTATTGTTGCTTCAAAATGACTTGGACAATCTAGTATTGTGGTGCAAATCTAATGGTATGAGCTTAAATATTGACAAATGCCACGTGGTACGCTTCACTAGGAAAAAGTTCTCAGCAACTAGGTATTATTGTATTGATGATGCACCATTAAAAGTGGTTCATCATATCAGGGATTTGGGTATAATTCTGGATACCAAAATACGATTAAATTTACATATAGATAGCATTACTTGGGGTTTGTATTACGTACCTGTAGGGAGTTTAAAAATCCGACTACAAAAATCGCAATCTATATGTCACTTGTGTGTAGTAGCTTAGAATACTGAAGCGTGGTGTAGAACCCGCATTATGACGTATACAAAAAGCGTATAGAAAGTGTACAAAAGAGATTTCTCTGGCACTTGACTTAAAGTTGTAAGTTAGCAAAACTCTTGCCTAGCTATAATGATCGTTTGAAATACTTTCATATGAAACCTCTCGTTAAGTGCAGAGCGATGTCGGACATCTTGTTCCTCTACAAAATGATAAATGGTTACATCGACGCTCCAGATGCTTTATCTCATATTAATATTGCTATTCCGAGAAGATCGCCCAGGTATAAGAAATACATTCCATTCGTCACAAAATTAGCACGGTCACATTTAGGCCATTATGCTCCTCTAAACAGATTCATGAGGAGTTACAACGAGCTACACAACAAAGATATTGGTAATATCGGAAGTGAACAAATTATATTCAAAGATGATCCATGTACTTCGAAAGACACAAACTTTGAATATTTTCTTAGACCCCTTACGTCGCTTTAAAAGGGTAGTGTCTCAACTGATTTACGATTTTTAAAATACTTATTGGGTTACTTTTAAATAATTTTGTTTTTTTTTTTACTGTACAAAATGATTTTAATCTTAATAATTGTATTTTAAATTTATTAATTAGTAATTCTAATTGTAATTAGTATTGACATTATGCTTTAAATTGACATTGTTTTTAATCTTTTATTTATTCATAAACATTTTTTTTCTTCTTTATATAATAACATCTTAATTCTTTGACATTGAAATTTTGGTATTTTTTTATATTTTCGTAAGCAAAACGTAATATTTAAGAACTTTGTATTTGTAAATCTGATTTGTAATGTTTTTATTGAATTGTTCCCTTTTAAGATATCTATTTATAAAACAAAAAGCAATGTGAGCAAAAGAGGTATCACTTAGCACTAAATTATTTATTGCCTACTCTTAGAACGTTTGTAGTGTATATCTTGTTGGTGTGACAAATAAAATAAATAAATAAGTAGTAAATGAATCGAACAAATATTTTTCACATAAATATTTATTTTAATTTCTAAATTTGTAATAACGACACGTTGTTAAGATTCGTCGGAAATTTTAGGCAACCTTAAGCTCTCGCCATTTGAATTCGCTATCATAATCCCACCCGTACTGGAGACTAGTGCCTCTCTGCTTGAAACACTTATACATTCCATTTGTAATTATTGTCAAAAATGTATTCTTGTGGAAACGTAAATCTGCTGGAATTACCAATTGTCTGCCCGCAAACACGGCACGCCGACATACTTATAAAGATAATAATGTCCAATACCAACTCAAAAGGTACACAGTAGGTACATCATCAGTCGTGGCAGTACACAAGCCATTCATCAATCAAAGTGTAATGGGCGGTCCGATAACGAGCCGTCACGCGTCAATCAGTAATCCAGTGGCGATATTGTCGTGTTAATAGTGCAAGGGATTAGTTAATGTAGACCGGCTTTACTCCTCAACGGATAACACCGCTAGGTGGTTTTGCAATTAAATAAAAATAATTAATTGCCAAAATGTAGTATGTAAAGATGAAGATGGTAAATAAATAAAAATTATAGAATTTAATGTGAATGTTAAAGATGTCGATTGGAGTCTCTAGTGAGAAATATTTAACGATTAATTTACATATTTATGATTATGAAACTACGATATATTAAACTAAAAAATAAGATAAATTGTAGTTTAGGATAATTGTTATAATAAACAATATAAATATAAAGTTAACTTTAGGTGATGAACGAATTTGCGTCAATATTATTAGAATTTCGGCTAGATACTGTAAAAATTGGGAGTTATTGGTAGGTCAACATTAAGAAGGAAGGATTGTTGTTGTAATCGAATTTCCAATTTTAAATTATAGTTAAAATTTAGAAATAATTCCGTAACAACAATACTTTACCTTAATTAAAGCGTGAAAGCATCGCGCCGAAACACCGCCCGAAAAATTTAAATTTACTGAGCAGATTTATTTCAATATTCAACACAACAACAACAATAGTATTTTTCTTTGTTTATTAATTTTGATTACATTTATATTCTCAGACTTATGTGATTTGATTAAAAATTTTACTTGTAAGCTACTAGTGTAATGAAATCTAAGTGGTCCAGGCTACATCTGCCTAGATGCTGATCCCGCAGCGACATTCCGTCTATCATCAGACCAGCCAGTTATTAATAAAAGTAAATTGTTAAGGAAAATTTAACGCAGGATAATTTATGCTAAAACTTGCATTAAGTTTTGGGTCTATAGCCGCATATACGCAATATTTTTGTATATGTCTCATAAACTAATCGAATCCGGGACCCCACGCCCGGCACGCACGGTCATTACCAACTGCACAACGGGAGTATTGTTTTTATTAGATATTTAATTGTGAGTCTCATTTAATAATAAAAAATGCTTTTAACTCCATTGATCGTAGATGATGATAGTATCTCCATTGAGATATTGGTCACTCCATTGATGATGATAGTAAATAAATTTATCGAGTGCTCTAATTTATTATTTGAAATCAGTGCCCACATGGCATTACACATCATTCGATTTTGCTTGTTTGTACCCAAATTTACATATGTTCTTCGTTGCACACAACTTTGGAAACACGGAAACTTGATGTGTAAACTTGACGACATTATCGAAAGTACCACTAGTAAAGTTTTAAATTGGCAAATGGATGGACTCGCATGGGAACAGGCATCTCTACCTATTCGGTTTGGCGGGATTGGCGTTAGGAAAGTGTCCGCAATAGCTTTACCTGCGTTTTTGTCTTCAGCACATGCCTCAAACCTCCTGGTTGGGAAAATGCTCAACCCTTCGATGGGTTCCATCAGTGAGGTTTCAGGCCTAACTGAAGCAAAAGCTTCTTGGGCGATTCTATGCAATGAGGACTTTCCCTCGGCCACACATTCCCAGCGGCTATGGGACCAACCCCTTTGCAAGGTTGTCTACGACACCCTGCTAGAATACTGTAGCACAACTGCGGATAAATCCCGCTTATTAGCCGTTTCACAAAAAGAGTCAAATCATTGGCTTAGCGCTTACCCCTCTTCCAACATCGGCACCCTACTCGACAACACCACACTGTCGATAGCAGTAGGTCTAAGGTTGGGCATAAACTTAAATGAGCCCCACCGTTGCTGCTGTGGTGTCTGGTCAATGCCTTGGCACATCACGGCCTCTCTTGCCAGAGAAGCGCAGGTCGCTTCTCCAGACATGCGGCTCTCAATTACATTATCCGCCGTGCACTTTCTAGTGCCCATGTCCCCTCTTTACTAGAGCCCAGCGGGATCTTGCGCAGCGATGGCAAGACGCCGGATGGGTTGACCTTAATTCCTTGGAAGATGGGTAAGTGCCTGATCTGGGATTCCACCTGCGTGGACACTCTGGCACCCTGCCATATTGCTGGAATGTCTGTCAACCCAGCGGCAGCTGCTACCACGGCAGAGCGGTCTAAAATCCGAAAGTACAAAGAACTCGTAAACAAATATATTTTCGTGCCGGCAGCAGTCGAGACATTAGGTCTATGGGGCCTCGAGGCCAAATTATTTTTGAAAGAATTGTCGGCGCGTTTGATCGAGGCAACTGGAGACTCCAGAGTCGGCAGCTTCCTGGCTCAACGAATAAGTCTCGCTATACAGCGAGGAAATGCTGCCAGTATTCTGGAAACCCTGCCTCGATCAGACGCGCTTGACGAAATATTTAATTTCTAGTACCAATTTATTTAAAATTCTTAGTGTTATTTTTAGTTTTTTTTTTATATTGGAAATATTTCTGTATTCTTTTTTTTTATACCACTCCATGTTTTTGCAAAACTGTTTTTGTCGTCTCATTTTAAGTCCAAAGGTAAACAGTATCGAACATTTTTATTTGAGGTTTAATATTTAAAAAGTTTATTATAAGTTAGGGAAAAGTTTATTATAAACATTTTACGAAGTTATACGGGTTATTTTCATTTTTTATTTATTATTAATTTTAGCAGGCCGATTAGTCAGAAGTACGAGTAAGTTTTCATTCGATTACAAGAACTCTCTGTCAGAGGGCAGGCTGATAGGGGAATTTTTGTAGGGTTAATCAGTTGTTACTTTAACACTTATCCATCCATCCATGAGTCAGTTTGCTGTTGGATATATCTAACAATGGCTTGGACAAATGGTTGGTAGATGTGTTTTGTCTCTGTAGCTCGAGACCAAAATAGGGCTACGGTATCTCCTGCCTGTCGTATGAGGCGAATAATAGGACCCCGGGAAGGACGACGCTATACGTGGTAGCATACCGCTGTAAATATTAGAGGGTGCGGGATAAACGGAGGCTCATCACGAGCAGAGCCCGGCGGGGCACGCGTTTTCAGGTCTCCGGTTGCGTTCCGTTGGAGATTCCGGAGTCTTGTACATAGCGCTGAGAATGGCCACCGGGGGAGTGGGGGGATGGTTCAGTGGCGTAAAAATCCCACATAACCCGGTGTCGCTCCCACGGCACCGGGTTCCATTTGAAGGTTTTATTTTTTTTTTCTTTTATTTTACTTATTCACACAATCCACAGCTTGTAACAATGAATTTACGCACTAAACTTATAACATAGGACTTGAAGCCAATTACGGATTTACAATAAACTTATTAAGCTACAAAAGAAACGTCACAAAGTAGTCACCACATTACTTAAAAATAGAAGTATGAAATATAAAAATTCATTTAAAAGTAAACAAAGCGCTCGAAAGTTGTTTAAATGCGGAAGAGTGTGTATGTGTGTGTGTGAATGTGATACAAAGTTTAGTTATATAACGATATTTTAAATAAATAAATAAATAAATATAAACATGATGTATGTAAATTATAATGTATATGTACCCAATTAGTACCTGCTGTAACAATTTTCTTGCCTTTATATTATTACTACTATTTACTATTTAAATTTTTATAGTAGTTTATAATTTGACATATTTACTAGAGTGAAATATATCAATTGTATTAAATGTTTTATTATAAATTCTGTGAAGCCTATTGACAATCGAATTTTGAGCATAGTTAGTTCTTTTATTGGCCGTAACAAAAAGTGCCGTATGTCTAGTTCGTGTATTTGGAACACAAAAACTTAAAATTTGTAACGCTAATTGACAACAGTCTGTGTAGTTATTACATATGCCATGTACAAAGGACATATCAATTAAGGTTCGTCTACTTTGAAGAGGCATGCAGTTGTAGTGGAGGCTAGACTCGCTGGCATCTGAAAAGCGGCGGCAAAATCGAAATTGTAGGTGCTTTAAAAAATTGAACTGAATATTCTCCAGCTTTGGAATATAGGTCACATATTGAGGATTCCATATTATGCTACAATACTCGAGAATACTTCTGACATATGCAAAGTATAGTTCCCCCTCGAAACCAAAAAAAATGGTAGATGTGTCTTAGATGGGTGTTGGGCCTCACTTATCTTGCATACTCTGACCAGTCCTGAGCCTTTTGGATCCAACGAATACCAACTGAAGACTGAAGAATACTTCTAACCCCGACAACCGAGTATTTGGCTCACCTGACTTACGGCTCACCTTACTGAAAACAATAATGACATTTATATTTTTACGTTTAATAAATTAATGTTGTCGGTGTGTACCCCGTGGAATGATCATCTTTATTCTTTAGACCTGGATAAACAGTTTGAGAACCTGTGCTAAATAAAGTACATTAAGCAATTTATTTCATCAGTAGGGTAACACGATAAATGTAACATGAGTGATATATAGGTTTTACAAAGGCACTTAAAGAACAATATAGTAAAATTTACGTTCTGTTCTGGCAGTCCTACGGCAGTTGGAGGCAGCCCAACATTTTACATAGCAAAGCTTTTAATAGCATTCCCGTCGCATTTCAAATACTATAGTCTAAACTTCCTTATTCCCCTGACAAGTGTCGCATGATTCGTTTAAGTTTATTATGAAATGAAAGCGATTAAGTTTGAATCTGATTGGAATGGATTGCGTACCGTAAAATTATCCAAATTTTGTTTTCTGTAAAAAATTGAGGCTTTAACTTTTCCGGTAAATAATAACTGGGAACATATATTCATTTGTAGGTACAAAGGAAATAGGTAATATATATATTTTTCTTTATGTGAGTAAGTGAACATTGGCACCCATAGACTTCAGTAACACCAAAGGCAGTTGCACTCGTAGATCGCAGTTATTCGCTTCGTAGAGCGAGAACTCTTCGCTTCGTATTTGGGAGCCGAATGCCTTATGGCCGACCCTGCCCGCTATTTACACCGATTTCCGGGCTTCCAAATATTTCCACGGCCTTCGTGGAACTAAACAACAACAATAATTCCCGGAAATCCACATAACAATAGCGGGTCAGGTAAACAAACTCCTTTCGGCAATGTATGCCAATCTCGCCCCTTTTGCATAAGGGCATAAAGGCGAGATTGGCCTGAAGTGTCCCAGGTAGTTTTTATTACTACCTGGGTTTCACTTTTATTGCCTCCATTGTTCTCACTGGAAGGGTCGGCCACCCTTCCAGAAACTTCGTAAGCCTGCCGACTTTCTCTTCTCGGCTATCCTTCGAGAAGCTTTGTAACAATATATTATCAGAGGTTCTTCGACACTGCTACCGAAACACATATGATACGTTTCACTGTCGATTTTAGAAGGGTGGTAGTTAGCCAATCGGTTATATTACCCTACCAGGATTAAACTGGGTGGTACACAGCCTAGCGGCAGCGTCCACTGCTGAGTAGGGTGCATCAGGAGTAGGGGAGGTTGGTTTGGACTCAAGTATGGATGCCTGGTACATCCCTTATATTTGCGCATTTCATTGAATAAACTACTAATCATATCCTTTCTAAAGAGCTCATTGATTTATTAATGTCTTTAATAATGTAGACTCACCTTCGTATAGAATTTCCCTTGCTTAACTATTAGAGGTTTGGGACTGTAAAATTGCTATACTTATTCCCAGTATCGCACTATGTTTAAAACTGAACTAATGTTTGTCGTTACGTTACATCTGTAGCAGTAGTTTGTTTTCATTAATATATCTATCTATACGTGTAATAAAATTCTAACTGATCGCTTTCTGTACATGAACGATTAAGAGAAATAAGGGACCTTTATTACCGCAATAGAATACAAAACAATAGTTGTTAGAATTTTTGTCTGTTTGTCTGTGCGTTTGTTCGAGCTAATCTCAGAAACGGCTTAACCGATTATGTTCTGGGTTTCACTAATGTATTGCAGTAAGCGTCATTTAATACTTAAAGTTTGTTTCAGATAAATCCGTCCGTGAATAAAAAAGTTATGAATTAATGATGTAGGTACTATTTCTTTGCGGAAGGCGTAGTTTTTCCGAAGCGAAACGAGGACAGTTTGCTGGTCAATAAATAAAATTGCCATTATATGTACCAATAATAGAAGTTTATTTTTAATTCATCTCACAAAGTTAACCCGCCAAAATAGAATTAGTATATTTACAACATAATTTATCAATATATATAAATAAAATAATAGCCTATAATGGGCATTGAATTATAACATATTCAGTACATTTAGAAAAAATCAGGTGCAATATTTTGGTCTTATGTATAGACAACCTATAAATATATTTATAATATCCCGAAGCTGCAGTACTAAAATTAAGTTATGTATGGTGAACAATAAAGTGAAATAAATCAAATAGACACCTTTTCTAACAACCCTTTAACGTTATAGGCAATGAACTCGAACGTTGATGCTTTATCTATGATTTAATTATTCGCATTACATCTGATTCACTGAGTACGACCGTCAAAGTATTTAGTTTTATTTTATCTGACTTCATAATTTATGTGTCTCAGTTATTACGTTGAAATATTTCAAGTCTATCTATTAGTCCGTCCGTGCGTTCATTCGTTCGTCCGTGTGTCTGTCTCTGTCTAATGAGACTCACTAGCCGATAGGACACATTGAAGCGCTACTTTTTACTGGCATTCTGTGACTGGATTTCACGATGAGCAGACGGAGAGAGACGACAGGATGAGTAATTGATGTCTAAATGTCCAGACAAATCTCTTCTCTAATAAACGGATAACATAAATAATAATAGTCGATATCTGATAGCTGATTGCAGATGTCAGATATACATATAGAAGTAAGTAAAAGTTGAGTATGAAAAAAGTTAAGGAAGAGTGTATAAAAGTGAAAAATATCTTCAAACGATTCATCGTCGAATGATCAATGCTCCACGTTGATGTTCTGAATAGTTTTCAAGTTATTACCAAATAATTTTGTGACTGTGTAGAAAGATTTTTTTTTCTAGCTATTTCATTTTCTATTTCATAGGGATAGCGATGACGAATCATTTTATAATTTTCACATACATTTAATTGGCTGGAACAATATTCGGAATTTTAATATTTTAAGGTGTAAAGTAGGGAATGATTGTATATAAAAAAAGTATCTACACAAATCTCAACAAGAGTTATATGAGTATATATATATATATAGTATAGCATTTGTCTTTGTTGTTAGTAATGTCCATGGTTGACGATGACCACTTACCATCAGGCGGCTCGCCAGCTCGTTTGTCGGTTGTTTGTTATGTATATAGTTACATAAAAAAAGCGTTAAGTCTTCTCAATTCTAGAATACGGATATATATATATATATATATATATATATATATATATATATCTTTATTATTTATATATCTTTGAAGAATTATCTACAGAAACCTCAACGCCGTTAACTGATGCAAAATAAGATTAGATATCTGTGTCGAACTTTGTTTGAACAGTGGTCGAAATTATCGCAACGTTTACGTCAACAAAGTTGCGGGTGCCGGCTAATATCAATATAATTATCTTTAAATTGATTTAGAGTAATTAATTATCCTCTGAACGGCATAACTATGAAATTTACATTTGAAATGAGCAAGTTACATGTTGCATTTTTTTGGAAAATTATGATGTTCCTGTAGAGCTAAGTTTCCCTACACAATAGTAAGTTCAATCCATTATTGGAAGACACGTAATGTAATTTAGAGTGTATTCCATTACAATACTGGGTGGATTAGCAGATGTGAATTGATAGTGGCCAACTAACGTTTCCAGAGTTCTTATGCCCCTTGAAGGCCTCTAGCATATCTGAACGAAAGCTATCTAACGATATAGCCCGATTCGACGACTTAACGGGCTTTCGAAAGCAACATCCATCCCACTATCGATCGCGCCCGCAGTTGCTTTATTAAATCTGACATTACGTTTACATCAGCCAATAACTGTTTCAGCTCGCCAATTGTATTAAGATAATGTAACGTGATGAATAACTCTTTTTGTATTATATTGATGGATGATACATATACTCTACACGAAGTGGATGGAGTAAAGATATGGACAAAGTCAATGTCCTACAAATTCAGTTTACGGCGGTCGGAAAGTAATTATAAACAAAGTCGGGACATTTCCAAACTGAGGCAAAGGAATTGTTCGTTCAAGAATCCTTTGATCTACTTTGGGACGATTGAACTTTCCACTCATTATCTCTCTAGTCCGACAGTAAAATGAAAAGGGTTTTCCTCTTGCGGTAAATTGGCTTACGTCAGTGATATTTGTGGGGGAAAATTTTAAGTTATCATCATCGGTTTTAAATTGAAAAGAATAAAAATGTTAGTAGAGAATGAATGTATTTTCTGTGTTATTACTGATAGCCCCATGGCTCGTCTGTAATCGTAAATGACCCGCAGAGTAAAGCGCAGCTTTGGGCGCAGTCGATTGTTAATAGGGTTAGCGGCAATATTTTATGAACATCTTCACGCGTTGAACGGTGAGTGGTGGTCGGACTTGGTTGTTAAATAATAATAAATATCTACATACTTGTTGGCGATTAAAATAAGACGATGAATGTATGCAGTAATGTCTGTTTATTTTAAACTTTAACCCTTTTATATTTACATTAAGCCTTTTGACACTCCATCACATACAAGACCAGAAGAAAGACGAAAGCAAAAATGGCCGGCACCCGGCCGCCGACGCTGGCGCATCTCCCCCTGCCCCCGCACCCCCGCGCGATTCAATAATAACATTCATAAGCGATAAGAACATTTAACTCTTGCTTTGGCTAATTACCTCTCCCAACAAACTGCACTGGGTTCGGCCGATGGGGTACTAAGGGCTCCGTTTAAGGACTGTTATCAAAGAGAGACGGTAGTGATTATATCCAATAGCTACTTTCTACTGACCCGGAGTAAAACTTCGCTTCCCGCTCTGACCATAAAAGCAGACATACTTATGTTGCTTCGGTCAGCCAACTAGACACCCTCCACCCTTTCTGTGAAAGTTCAGGTAAATTGCTAGGCATTGTGTCTCGTATGCAAAAACACTCACTATGATGAGTGGGACTGCCGCTTTTAGCATTAAGCGAAGGTCCTTTTAAGGGTCGCATTCAACCTGCAATAACATAATAACATGCCGCTCTCGTCGTGTCGTAACTTCCGAGCGGCACCAGCACCTATATTTTTCAAAAGAGAGACCGCATTAGAAGAAGGCTTAGAAACAATACCAAAGCTAACCCAAGTTGGTGTCTAGTGAGTAGACACTTAAAGGCTAGCGTGAGCTAAGCCAAGCGTGAGTCCTACATAACCAGCGCAGCCAGCTACGTTGTTATGCATGAGCATTCACCACCTCCTTCCGTGAGGAGAAAAAAAAGTAAGTTTGTATGGAACAAAAAGAATAGGACTGTAACCCAGCTATAAGGTATATATAGATAGATTATAAGAATCAATCGTAAAAGGGCTAGCTAGTTGTTAACATTAGGAGTTTGACAACTGAATAAAGACCGAGACGAAACGAGATTTCCACGTTTGACTAAATATTTATAGGATTGCTCATTGACCTTTATTTTATATCTTTAAGTATTACATTAACATGATTAAACGGTATATACAAATAACAACAATACATACGGTATGTACAAATACTGCATCTCCATTACATTCTTACAGTAAAATACTTTCAATAATATTCCAATCATTGAACCGTAAGTTTATTTTACCGCAGCCGGAAACAAGCAATTGTATTAATAGTCTAAACATTTCTGAATTGGAAACGAATGCAAACGACGACGAAGAGTAACATTATCAAATGTATTTCAGGAAGGTGAGATGATGCCCAAAATTTTATCCTTATTGCAATATTATTCATTATTCATCATTATTGATTATTCATCATCGTACATTACATACGGTTTATTTTAGAAGGTACATGGTAGGTAGTCACGTGAGCAAAGAAACACAACGAAGCATGCGTACCGAGGAGATTAATCTGAATGGTACAGAGTCCAATGGCCTCCAACAGGAAGGTCGTTCCCTGTAGCTTTGTCCGATGTAAAACAGAGGCTGACTTAGGGTCGAAATGCCATTGTTACACCAAAATGTAAATATGGTAGTTCATTGATAATTAATTAATTAATTTATAATAATTATTATACTGAAATTTATTTATTGCCAAATCAACCATACCACCAAGTATTCATATTATAACTAATATCTAATAATAATAAAATTAATTTATTGCCACACCAACGCGATATAACCAAATATTAATATTAAAACTTATACTAATTAATGGGCAAAGTGAGGTGACCCAGCTTAACCTGTCGCGAGCCTGATCTGGTGCAGTGATGTTATTCAATTATGAAATGAAGACTACGTCTATGTCTATAACTAAGTTTGCGTCTAAGTTTACGTCTGTGCCTACGTCTACAGTTACGTCTACGTCTACGATTACGTCTACCTTTACATCTACGTTTATATTGATATCAGTGATAATTATTTGAGTTCCCACTAAGTGTTAAGTCTGAAAACTTAGGTTGAATACACATACAGACAGTTCGTTGTCTAATTACTGTATTTGTATAAGGAAGGTCGGAGATTATTTTGAATAACTTTAATTAAATTTTTATTTGTTAATTGAGTTCGAACATTGAGATTCGAGCGTCGGTGTTCGGAATTTGTGTAGCCCAACTAAGATTTCAAAGTTAATGTATTAAAATTTAAACGTCTATTGTTTACTTTGGTGCTGGAAGATTGCGTACCTGAGTGTTGAAGAATTCTTGGTGTTCTTAAAGTTATTAATTAATAATTGAGTAATCAGCATGCTTCAGTTATTTGAATTCGGTGTTATCGCCGACTCGTTATGAACCAAGAAAGAAATGCTATAATTAATTATTAATGTGGATATTTACGAAGTCCAAGGAATGCCGATTGCAGGAACCTAGCAATTGCTCCGTATGTTTTTAGAAAAATGTACCGATTGAAGGGAAATTAAGCTCAAGGAGACACGTAATCTACATTTAAAGTGACAATTTTAGAACAGTTGTTTGGTTGCCATCGAAGATTTCGAAGTTCCCAAGCTGTAGTTTGTTCGCGCAACCATATTCCGTGGTGGATAGCCGACATACGTGACTGATACGGTCGTTAACAGCTGGCTAACAAAGTTTATCTGATATATTATTAACATCAAATAAACTGGAATTTACGACAGCTAAGTTTGCAGCTTTCTACCCCTAACAATTGAGTCAATAGTTAAGTTAGTATTCGACTGAATTAAGCCGGGATTAGCGTGATAGTGAATTTGTAGGGTTGTTATTGGCAAAATTTCGGAGGGTACGATAATTTTTGATTTAAATTATTTATTAGATATTAATGTATATTATTAAATACCAATAATTCATTCATTCAGTTGTTTCTTAGGCCTTCCTATAATCATTTTTAAGGTCGAGTTGGTCCCTAATCCAACCAACGGGAGCAGCATGGAAGATACATTCTAGTTGTGAGGAAAAAATTTTGCCTTGCAGTAGGCTATTCACGATTTTCAGGTGAAGAATGAAGGCACGAACTGAAGAGATGGACTGCGAAGACGCCATGTTTATGTGCGGACACGTTAGTTTACTGCTGACTATGGGTAATATCGTTGCACCATCACGGAACTATGTAGACTATGAGATAACGTGGATTCATAATACACATCCTGATTAATGCCACATTTCCGAGAGTTATTCTCAACGGAGTGGCGCTATAGAGCTACACGCCGTATTAATCGCGAACCGCGAGGCGTGCCTGAAAGTCCTTTTCAACGGTGCGGTTAAATTATCAAAGTTTTGAACACGCGATAACTTCGAGCCGGATACACTTAACTGTGTCAAATATGTACACAGCCTGAACACTTCATAGCCTTTACATCCATGTCACTTGGCATTTTCGTTTAGAACACAAAAAAAAAAATTAAGAAGAATTAATCAAAGACTAGCCATATTATGTTGCGGGTGGCATGGACATATTTTTGTCTGAAATCATTGTTTAAGTTATCGCAAGCAACAGTGAACCGTCTTTATGTGAACAAAGGTCTTTATGTACTACTTAATACTGTTTTATGTCGGCGACAAACATGAATACGACTACAAACCAGCAGCAGCATATGACCCGAGTGATGGCAGCACCAACATTAAGACTCACACTCCGCTTCTTATAATAACAATGACATTGAAGAGAAAAATTTCGGAAATAAGTTTTTGTCTGTCTTTTTGCAAAATATTCCAAAAAAAATAAACCGAAATATGTTTTAATAATTATTAAAGCGATAAATATTTTAATTAAATTTATAACTAGCAATCCGCCCTCGCTTCGCATCAGAAAAACTAGGCCTTACGCTCAGAAATAGCATCTGCATTGTTTTAAGATTGGGTATTTCTCATCCAGGGAATCAGACATTATACTTTTTTATTTATTTATTTTTTTTTTTTTTATTTTTTTTTATTTATGGACGGAATGCAATAAAACGAACTGTAAATATTAAGTGGAGCTTACTGCAATACATCAGTGAAAACCAGAACGAAATCGGTTAAGCCGTTTCTGAGATTAGCGGGAACAAACGCACAGACATTCCAACAACTATTGTTTTGGGTTCTATTGCGTAAATAAAGGCCCCTAATATAATTTTTTCTCATATATCGTTCATGCATAGAAACCGATTAGTTGGAATTTTATTATATTATATTATATTATATATATATATATGTTCATAAATATTTTTTACTTTTTTGTTTCTTTCTCTTTCTTTTCATTTAAATTACAATATACATACACTTTTCTGGGAAAAGGTAGATATATAGCTTTGTGTCCGTGTGACATCATACTGTTGTAATAAAATAAGCATTTCATGGATAAATTCGACGTTTTCCTGTGAAATCCTCGATTAACTATTTCACTAACTGCGAGCGTACTGTCACGAAGATATAACCGTAAAAATAAACAAAACATTTCCTGTCGTAACCACGAGCTATCCACTAACCATATTATATCTTCTACCGAGTTTCTCAACAACGGATCCCTTTTTCTATGTCGGGCGGCTTATTTGTTTTTATCCACATCCTTCCTTCTAACATACTGTAACTGGATCATCAGAGCGAGCCGTAAAAGCAAACTCTTTCTAACCACTTGCGTTATTTCCTCAAATTACCACCCAATAACAATTGTGAACCTCGTGCGTACAGTTTCGCTTATATTTTGCCTTAAAATGGAAGCTGAGGCGTGAGTTTATTATGATGCGTGGAACGCTAATTAATGCACGCATACATACACGATTTTTTTCCTTTCTCTCGCGCACACATGCTAACACACACAAGCCAACTTATACTGATGCAGCTTGCAGATTCAATGTCACATTGTTTAGAATTGAATAAAGCGATAAAAGAATTGTGGTATTTCGCTTCTTCGGAATAAGTAGTCCTTTAAGTTGGCGAGGACTTTAGAGATGTGGTCATATATATAGATGTGGTCATATGGTAACAAGAGTGAATTTGGAGGCTGTGGTCGGAGACGGTTGCACTAGACTTTAGTGACTAGAGCATTAGAGTCAATTGTTGAGGTCACATATTAAGGCCTAAAGGTGAAGTAACTGAAAAGTGACTATTAATTTATTTCAACGTTAACGAGTGACCAAGATCCATTTTTTTGTGGTTTACATACCAAGATATTTAAAAAAAAGATTATGAAAGTACTCGTATTAGCGCTTTGCAGTTGGTACCATTTATCTGCAACTATTCCTGGCCAGTAACATAATCAGTTTTCAGAGCTGCGCTCCCTTTTGAATCTAGGGAAAGCCTCATTTCTTGCGACTGACTGACCGAATAATGTTGTGATACTTTGGAGCACTGGGCGAATCCTTCATTGAAAAATTATATAATCGGCCATGATTCGAAGCTGAGAAGCGCGTAAAAGCTACGTTCAAACCATACTATGACCTACCTACAACTTAAGACTACCACTTGCCTAAGAATAGGAAAGTTCTTATATGTTGTGTGTTAGATAAGTACTGTGCAATATAAGGTTGCACAAAAGAGATAGAGAGTGAGATTCCCGCTCTCGCGTTTGAATTAATCAGGCGGAGAACATGACAGTTCCAACGCCCAGCGTCTCGTTAGCGACGGTAATGTGATTTTAACTTTTACCCGCCAATGAAGACAATTCGCTCCATTACACCGCAGTAATTGTGCCCGCTTAGTGGCGATGCTAGTGGATTAGTTCAGCTAACTTCTTCCACGAGCTCATTTCCGAAGATTTCTAGGGCTATGGTCCAAGCCATAGAGCCACAGAGCAGTCAAACAATTCTAAGACAAAATTAGATTGTTATATTACGTTGAATATGTTTGCCAGTGAACAGTCAAAATTTTGTATTTCTGGATCTTTATAAATTATATTTGTCGTAATAAACATATGATCTTAGACCAAAAGTTGTTTTCGTGTGGAATGTTTCAAAGAATAAAATATATTTTAAAAGCAAAAGGGCATATTTAGAAAAGCGATACTGTTGTGTTATTTATACGTAATACATTAAGAAATGTTATATTAATACTTTATTAGGGGTATTGAATTATTATTGGGAGTAGGTACTTTTGTTATAGCTGTTGTTACGTAAAATCTTTGTGTTGTAGTTTTCGGGATCTCAAGAACCCTTAGGCTGATCACTGACCTACTTAGTGTTCACTAATTGTAAGGAGAAATTTTTGAACTTTGTCCTGGTTACAAATAATGTGCATTAAACATTAAAATTTATAATATATTATATAACATATGTGTGTGTGTATTGTACGATCACCAAAAAATGTACAACGTTCTTATATGGGTCTTGGTGTTTCTGTTTACAATAAGTTTCCAAAGTTGATACATGATTTTCCTATCGTAACTTAACAGATGTCTTAAAGCGTTGGTTGTAGGTAAAGTGTATTATTTTATAGATAAATGTATTAATGACAAGGACGCTTGGATATAAGAGTACCTACCGCAATCAATTCTGCGCAGGTTACTTACTTACTTTGTAATATTTTTTTTTACATAAAATAAGTTAATGCTTGGCAACATTCGCACTTGATGGTAAGTGGTGTTGAAGTCTAAATTGTTGAACGCGCTAATTTATAAAAGCCTCTTCTTGAATACTCCCACTATAATTGACAAATGTTGTTTTAAAAGATGTGCTGAGGAGTTTCTTACGCCGTATCTTCTCCTCAATGTTAAAACACCTTTCTAAACGGTAGTAAAAAATACTTGCATAAGTGTTTTTATAAAATACCGAAATTATTAAATGATTTTGTCATTAACGAAGAATGAAGAATGTCATTTTCATTTATCTACCAGTAGATAAATATTACTTAAAATAAATCACTTTTATTTCATAATTAGTACCATAAAGCTAAATATCAAATAGGATTCCTACATATTATTTTGTAGTGTAATTCACTTTCGTCTAAATTGAGTTTGAAGCACATTCTATTTTCTTATAATTTTCATCAGATCTATACATCGTCAGAAATAATTATTGTTGTAATAATCTACAACGCTATAAGAACCAAAACAAAATCAGGTAGCTTTAACAAATTCAGTAAATTCAATTCGAGATTGCGAGAATTTAATCCTTATTATAGAACGTGAATAATATAAACTACGTTTTTTTTTTTGCAAATAACAAAAAGTAATAAAGATTTAATAACAGTGTTATATTTTTATACAGCTCCTATTCGTTTTTCGTTTCAATGTTAACTTATCATTCCTTATAATGTGTTTTATTAATTTCAACAGACACTTTTGTACTAAGTCGTAAGCACGAGGTTTTAAAGTTCAACTTCCATATCGCGATGCCGCAAATTCACAACACACTGGGAAAAAATATCCGGCTATTATTTTCTTAACTTGAAAACTTTTGTTTTACTTCCAATTTCATTTATTTCCACTTGGCGGCACTTTTAATTTTGATGATATAATTATACAATTATTGTTGTAACATTATGTTTCGAATATATATTATTATGTTATTATAAATTTTTTTTTCTCAATATTTTGGAATAGCGTATGAAGCACGATTGAAAGTGACAGAGATAAATTAGATAAAATTAAGATAAATAAGATATTTAATTACCTGGGAGCTAGTTAAAGCTACGTATTGTGCGATGTGCGATGTCTTTTTCTCTTTCATTATGTCATTGGTGTTTTCAATCTGTCGAAAATATTGATTGTTTAACTAATCTGTTTTAAAATTTGCTTTAAACTGCTTCTGTTTCCGTCGGCAACGCGTTGGCGGCTATCTACATGACTATCTGAACTTTAACTCCTTTTTTCAGAGAAGAAAAATACTTTACATTAGTTGCGTAATTATCAAGATGGTACGGTCTCCCCCATCTGTACAGATGGACAGATAAACGAACCCTCGCGCTTTTATATAAAAAACGGCAAAACGGTTTTATTCCGCTGTTAAAAAGATAAAAAGAGAGTTACCCTAAAAAGTTATGAACTCGCATTAACGTAGAGCAGACGATTCAATTTAAAAATCTAGCTTTAAGTATATAATAAGATACAAAATTTGTACAATTGAATGAATCATTTAAAATTTTTGGCATCTCGTTAATCCGATGAAAAAACGGAATCACGTTAGGATCACTCTTGCGTCTGTTTTGTCGGCTGTAACATCCGACTTTGTCCGATTCACATGTGAGAAAACTTGGACATATAAATAGCTGGGTTATATAGTGATGGATGTATATCGTTAATTTTTAGTTGTAAATAGCAAAACGAGTAGTCGGGCCACCTGATGGTCAATGGGTACTTACGCCTATTGTTGTATTGTCAGCCAAATGAAAGTGAAGTCTCGTTCAATACTGGCTCTCTGCTGCAACCAAAACACGGAAAATATTTCACAAATATATAAATATTTCAAAGGTAGCTGGCCAAGAGAGTAAAGAACTTGTTACTTTCTAAAATAAAATTCAGGTTCAATAAATTATTACCAAGAGAAAACGTAATGGAAGGGCAGTCGAGGAATGAAGAAGAGTAATTAGTAGATAATATCTCCGGGTTACAGGTGGTTGTTAATTACGAGTTAATTAGCGCTCGGCACTCGTTATCAGCCGGTGCTAATTTTTGCTGTCTTTTGTAGTATTGTGAAGGAAATACTTTAATAAATTTCTTAATGGTAATCGCGACTTGGATATTACGTTACTATGTGTGAAGTGTAATCAATCTGGTTTGACGGGTCATCGACACTGTGCGTTATCGTTAGATACAAATCGTCAGGTCATCATCAGGTTGGATGTAATGTAAATATTGTCCCAAAAATATGTTAAACTCTATCACCTGTGTTGTATTTTTTTAACCCGCTATCGCTTCGTGTAAACACACCTACGTAATATGAGTTACAAATATGCCAACTATCAACAAAATCTGTTCGGTGGTTTTCACCTGATACGTGTACTAGACAGCTATTGTAATAAATTAATAGGTATATTTGTAATTAGTAGTAAATGGGACAGGCATGATATTTATACCTGATAGATGAATAACAATTATTTTGCTGTGGTTTCTGTGTGTGACTGTAAAGCGAAAATTTCCTAAAGTGAAAAGAAGGCGGGTCGCTTGTTAATTACAAATGTAAACGGGTCTCACCTACTAGCTGTTTAAAACTAAGTGACACGTTTATTTGTTACTTCAAATTTGTATTAAGTATCAATAAAAACAAGTGGACCTTCCTCTTTTTTTCTATTCCCACGAGGCACTGGTATTACCTTCAAGTGACCACATACCATCAAATGAGCTACCGGTTCATTTGTCAGGTATTGTTATCCAGAAAATAATTAACCTTCCAGATAAGAAACGAATCGTTCGCTCATTAGACACATTGCCATTAATTGGGTTATAAATTTCGTTAATTATCTATACTGCTTAGTATGAGAAGTTGCATTGTTACCACAACAATATGACACATTCATCCCCATAGCTTAACGCAGCTAAACCTGTAACAAAGCCGCGGTGATCAGGTCGACATGATTGTTGCTGGCAGGTCGAACAAAGCGCGAGATAGCAATAGCTATGTTGAGATAATTACCTCATTATATCCTTATTATCTCACACAAAGCATTCAAAGTTATGTGTGAATTGTGAGATGCAGTGTATGATATGACTGTAACCGGGTGTCTGGTGGCACTGAGTAATGGATAAAATCTATTATCCATTCACTGGTGGTATCTCCTATGGTTATACATATTCATATATATATATATATATATATATATATATA
>PDGT01000055.1:633903-673845 GCA_003671415.1 Megathymus violae
CGAGAGATGGCAGCACCGCCGCGATGACGTAGATACTCGGCTAACATCGTGCTACAACAGAGCCTAGCTAGTGGAGTGACGGCGGATGGAGCCACAGTTTACATCCTGCGGTCGATGAGATCGGTTCCTCCGCACTGGGAACTGTTACTGGTTTCGTTTGCCCGGTGTGAAGTGTTTGTGAACAATTAATTAAAAGTGTTAAACGATTATACGCCCACGCTATGTTCGACAATGCTGCTAAAACTACTGGTATCGCCGACATATATATATATATATAATTGATAGGTTGGAGCAAATTTCTTGAGCGCCTCCATCGGAATAGTCAAGAACAGAAGCCTTTGGTAGATATAAAATCCTCTGACACATTTGTTCATGGATTTTTGTGCTAACCCGCACTGGAGCATAATGGTGGAAGCCTCTTTTATCACGAGGAGGGAGCAGGATTTTGCAGTGGCACGCTAATAGGTTTAAGCCAATCATTTACCTTCAATATCTAAGAACTCCTTACAGAGAAAAGGTCAAACTTTGAATGTTGATGTTTTAATTACAGTCTAACATCTTTTTAATAATAATTAATAATAAATTTACAGTTAATTTGAGCTTTAGACGTATTAAGCATTTGAATTTATTATTGGATACCATCATAATTCATCTTGTAACTTGTGCTCTAAAAGCAGAACGGATTCGACTGAAAAGCCGAATGAAAATTTCATTTTAAGGCCTGGACGTTAAATTTTAATGATAAAAGCTCACATACTCACACCCCCGACTAGCATTCTCTGTACTGTGGGTAGCACTAACGTAGAATTATGGGACATTATGAATACTCAAGACCTTAGCACAAATATATATGTACTTACAGGCGACGCATTAACAAAGCATGAACGCTGTTTTGGCAACAAATGTTTATTACTAAGCAAAAGGTGTGTGTTGTTAGGTGACAGCTATGTCAGCATAGCTATACAGTGAAGAAAACTTTAAATTCTGCATAAGTACGGGATATTACAGGGCTCATTGTGGAAATAATAGATTCAGACTTTAGTACACTATAACTCAGATTGATTCGTCTTAATCGTACTACGATCGGAACTGAAGAGATCACAGAGCAGTTTTGTAAAATGGATTCAATACCATTATACAATACTGTTGCTGTATCGCGAACAGCATATTTTTTATTTATTTTGTTTTTAACCTTGCATTACTAATAAAAAGTAAAGTATCTTACAATCTACTGTTAAACCATAAATCCTACTTATTTTGCTTATCTGAACAGTGCCTGGATCTCAGCTGGAAAAACACCAAGACAAGTTTCACACTATAATAGATTTCAAACATTCAAAAGGCTTTGATCTTATTAAATACTTAAAACAAACGTTTCATGTTAAAATTGTTCATTAGGATTCACTATCAAAGAGTTTCTTTTAGTTTAAGGGTGCGTACTAAATGATTTCACTGTAGCAATGTTAACAAACGATGTACCTTTTAGTAAATAGTTTAGTATGAAGTTTCGAGATTACGATCCGGGCATTAGGTGTCGTGTTGTGTGGCGCGTATTACAAGCTTAAAGTTAGTTCTATCGATTGATTGACGAAACCTGAAATCCTGGAAAATCGCATATCATCAATAAAACAATTGCAACATAATTAAACATGGACTAGCTGGTAATTTAAACAGACTAAAATACAGCGCCATCTATCTGATTCAAAAAATCAGTAAAATACATTTTAGGTTTTGCTCGCGTGTTATTTCAATCGATGAAATCGTCAATACAGCAACTGCACCAATGATCATATATTAAAATTATTGGAGAGCAAAAAGGATTGAATCACTGTCTCAATACTGAGACAGACAGATAAACAGACAAATACTATAATGATATAACAGAGAAAGAGACTCTATAATGATTTCATTATTTCGTGGCGTTTATAGAATCCCAAAAACGAAGTTCAGGGGTGTTGTTAATGAATTGATCTTAATGAATCGCTTAAGCCTTTCTTTTACGCCGAAGGGCAGAAGTGAAGAAGTTGGTAACAGCATTATTTAAACTCAGCTTTGTATTACAGTCGCTGGCAACTTGGCTCTATCCTGTTTTATATTATTTGAAAAATGTTCGTAACCTCTCGCTAATGGATTTTAAAAGTTTTACCTTGTTAATGGTCTTAATTTTAATGGGAGTTGATATAATATGAAATAAATAACAACACCAGCAAAATAGAGGTCATTACGAAGACAGAAGAATAAAAATTCCTTGTCATTATCACAACGTAGAACATAGTGGTCCATCGTCTTAGATGTCAAAAGATGTGTAAGTCAAAACCGTTCAGATATTGCGTGTTTTCGGTATGATTGATTACTTATGAATAACATTGGAACAAAATAAACTAATCGTAGTACAAATGCTGAATTTACAATGCACGAATAACCGGTTCCCGGAACCATGTTAAAAAATATGAAAAAAGTATACGAGAGTTGGATAGGCTGATCCGTTATAGCCAATCATATATTTTCTTATTTGGTATTTAATCGGTACAGTTTCAGGAACTCTAATTTCGAATCAGGTCTTTCAGGACAGGAAACTATTTTTATAGTCATGATAGATTAGTACCTTAATGCTAATTTTACAGTTTGCAGTCTTCACGCACCTTCGAATACATATATTACGGAGAACTCTAGCAAAATTTTCTTCACCGAAGCAAATGATATTTATTATTAATACGTACATAATTTAGAAATGGAACCCTGGACCCAGGCGCAGGAGATCCACTTTTAAACAGTAGATTATTACTGCTATAAAAGTATAAAATCTACATATGTTTTGAAAAGAACCATGGCTGAAGTTCTTAAATGGAATATATTTTTGCATACAAACACATTTTAAATGTGTATTATGGGAAGCTAATGGTAGTATGAGAACATGAAAATATTTAAATGACTTGTTTTTGTTGAAATTTAATTACACAAGATTTGTCCATCAAAATATAGTTACGTTGGCGATTATTGTACTATTATTTTACACTCTTTTCTGCAACCGAGTAATATGAGTATTTGTTTCAGCTAATAAGTGTGCTAACTGTTTGACGACCCCGTAGCCCAGTTGGTAGTGACCCTGCCTGCCGAGCGTGGGGTCCCGGGTTCGATTCCCGGCCGGGGCAGATATTTATGTGACAGATAAATGTTTGTTCTCGGGTCGTGGGTGTTTGTGATGTGATAATTGTGTAAGTCCATGCCACCCGCAACACAGGGAATCCTAGTGCGGGGGTGTGAGTGTGTAAACGTTTATAAAAAAAAAGTGTGCTAACTTCACGAAAAAACTGAAGGCTAAAGTGTACAATCCTCATATCGAGACAGTATAAAACAAGTTTAAAACCAACAATACTGAGTTACTGAGGACAATCGCTCATACACTAAAACAACCCCTATTTCGCCGCACAATAAAACTTGGCAATAAATAAGCCCAATAAAGTAAAATTCCCGAACGAATCTTCTTGGAATAAAATTGACGAAACAAATTCAAATCGCAGACGAGAATTTTACTGTCCTACTCTGAGATAATGGTAATCGACTGGAACTAAAATCTGTTTGTTGGGAATAAGTTTTTATTGGTAGGTATAACTAGTCTGACTAGTTGATAAAATTGCGTATCGACGAGAGAATAAAAATATTTTTCGGATTGCTTGTTGTTTACGATCAACCTATGATGTAAGGAGAAGAGTAGGAATAGGGGAATGCGGTGATTACAACGATAGTAATATAATCTGTATCTGTATATATATGTATATACTATATACAAACTAGTACCGATATTTCGTGGAACTTTAAAGATAGCGTTATGTCTATTTTATGTAGATTCTTTGTTTTGTTTAAAACATTATGTAGTATGTTACGGAGTTTCTTGCATCATTTATTTCTGTAGCAAAACATATCACACACTTGTTGTAACAAAATGCATTGTTTATTACAATTTGCAATGAATAGCTTCTACTAAAAATTTCATAATGAAATTTTTAAGTTGATAACATGTTTAAATTTACGTAGAGAAGACTGGTAAAGCAAGAATAATATTATAATATTTGAAATAAAAGACTATTTTGGTATCACGTACAAATATAAATTGTACTCGCATTTTAATTTAGTTGTCGCTATGAGTTTCCTTTTATCTAGACAATCGGGGATTAAGAAATGTCCCGAAAGAGGGATAATGGGATTCACGAATAGGTTGGATTGAATCAGTTACTGCCCAACGAGATTAGGTTGAAAATAATATTGTTAACAGGATGCTCGTTCAAAATACTACCTCACGGTTTTGTGAGTTTATTTTATAATTGTTTAGTTTGTTTTTCTAAGTATTAGTGGGATCTGGCTATGAACATTATTGCTATGTTTAAACTTTTATATATAGTAGCAAGCACATCTATCTATTCACTTCACATTTGAAGGTAATAAAAACATCTTATTTCGTGAATAGGAATTTCTGTTTGTCCAAGCATCATTCCTGGAAGGTTTGGCTATTTCAATAAAGAGTTGGTGTTACAGTTTAACAAAAATGGGAACGTCGTATTGAAATTTTGATCTGCATTTAAAATAAGCAAAGATGATTTAATGTCGAGCTTCGTAATGACGATCCCGTAGCCCAGTTAGTAATGATCCTGTCCGCCGAGCGAAGGGTTTCGGGTTAAATTTTCTGCTGCAGCAGACATGTGATAGATAAATGTTTGTTCTCGGGTCATGGGTGTTTGTGATGTCATATTTGTGTACATTTATGCCACCGCAACAGAAGAAATACTTGTGCGGGTGTGTGCGTGACAAATTTCCTCTCGGAGAATGAAGGTTCAAATCTTGTAAGATTTCTAACTTTTCGAAGTTCATTAGATTATTATTTATCGTTTTATTCGACGAAGAAAAATATCATGAGACCAAAACCAAGAGAGCTCGATTGCTTGAAGCGAGCTTAGAGCGTTGTGAGAATGAATTAAACTAATAGATGGGTTCCTGTACCGTACGAAAGTGTAACGGGTGTTTCTCTAACCATACATCGCACCTTTAGAATGAAAGTGACTTAACTCAAAATTCCAGAAATTCCAGATTTTACTATAAATTTACTTAAAAAAGCTTACTCTAAAGCCCCATGATGAAAAAGAGCTCGAATTATGAGTGAGAAAAGGAAAAACCTCATACATCAGTCTTCTTAAATTTACTCAAGACCATAGATTTTTGGAAACTTTCTTCGTCATTTCCCATAAATTGCAATTTTTCAGTTAAATCCCTTTCATTCTAAGGGTGCGATATACTATATTGGTATTGGTTTAACATGTTTGGACGTATCCACTCCACATAATTTTATGAACTGGCCTGCACAGAATGCCACTAGGCATAAAATCCGGCCTTTATGAAATAATATTCTAAGGACAAACAATAAAATTCTTAATAAAATGGGTGTGAAAATAGATATATGTATTTTTCTTTTATAACCTTGTATACATATATAATTTTATTAATAATAAAATAAAGTAATAAATAAATAAACGTTTACACACTTACACCCCCACACTACGATTCCCTGTGTTGCGGATGGCATGGACATACACAAACTTGACATTACATCCACCCACGATTCGGGAACAAACATTTATCTGTCACATAAATGTCTGCCCCGGCTGGGAATCGAACCCGGGAACCCTCGCTCGGCAGGCAGGGTCACTACCAACTGGGCTATGGGGTCGTCAAATATATATGTATGTCAAATATATGGGGATAATAATAATAATACAAATAAGTGATGAAATTAAACTTTTTTAAGTCATTCTATAATCAGGAAACATCCTCTAACCAGGTGTATTTTCATTTTAAAAACAATACGATTTTCATAATTTTGATGAAAACTCACCAGAATTATTCTTTGTTACGTTTCGTGTATATTCTTACGGTTATAAATCAAAATGTCGGCACTTACCGGCGCTAATGTTGCTGCACCTGCTTTTTACAGCACCTGCTTTTTTGACTCTTATTTCAACTGCAGTTTCAACCGATGTTCGTAATTAGGGCCATACCGAGGAAATATTACCACCTGGTAACTGGTAGATTCTGTAGATGGTACTTATTTTATAACTGGCTATGTTTTGGAGTTTCGTATATTTGACTTAAAACGGGAATCTTTTTAGGATCATTTGAAAATGTGTCTCTTTAAATCTTTAAATTTCTGCAGGAAATGTGATGTTTGATTAACAATGTATATATTAAGGATTATAATTATTAATTGAATTACAAATTGGTGTGTACTTCCTATTCGATTTATCCGCGTCAATAATTCTGATTTTATAACAAAGTTATGTAGTTGCTAATTGGATTAAAATGATAGATCCACTGTGTTGGAACAAGTCAATGAATCAGACGAAGTGCGGACAGGAGGGCGCTGTACTAGGGGTAGCGCTATAAAATCAACTGCAACGCTGCCAATAGGGGCAATTCCTTTTCCGTTCTCCCAACGGACCGACACTCTCTGTCCATTGAGTGAGTCATTCTCGTAACGACCTGATGACACTATTGAGTGAAATCTTCTCCTGTTTCGACTGATTTATATCGAGTCCGCTCAGTCTTGTGGCTTAATTACTGCCTATTTATTGGTCATAAACAAGTTAACGCACTCCCTCATTTCAGTTGGTGGATACCTAACGGTGCCAACGAAGCAAACTATCGTTGACATGGTTAGCTTCCCAGACTTCCCGGTCTGAGAGAAACCGGCTGACCTGATCCCGCTGTATTTGGGCCTACCCAAGGGTAACGGTTAGTGGCTATTTTCCATTAGGGATAGCTACTCTTCCCCCCACTACCCTCCGCTCTTTGCCTAGGAGGGCCCCTCGCCACGGAATCATCGGAGATGGGTTCCATCTCTTTTAAATTCGTTTTGGAGGCATTTTCCTCCTTCTTCAAAATGCCTCTCGACGAGAAAGCATTTTTGTGCGGAAAGATAATAATACCAGTAATAATATTAATGACTTGATAATAATACTGACAATATAATCCTTACGCGAAGCCTTTCCATCAAACACTTCTGGCTGGCCTCTAACGACATCCTGTTCTATCAGCATGATTCGGGGGAGTATTCTAGGTGATATAGTTATCGATCCGCTACAGCTATCCGCTTGAAACATCAAAGGGAAAATATGGAAAATAATATTAAAAAATAAATTTCGTATTACGAGAGAATTCAGTTTCAATAAATGTAAATTTGGAACAGAATATTGTTTGAAATATTTAAATATCGATTGTAAATATTTTAACTAGAACGCGAAGAAGTAATACAATTAAATGAGAAATATTTCCATTAGTTACTTCGTTCTATATCTTTGAATTATTTATTTATTTGATGCTTTATTGCACTAACCTTAAAATAAAGAGGGTACAATGTTCGGACTCAATGGCTTGACTCAATGACTTTGGGCGCTGGCACGAAGATGTAGATCGTGCTTACAATGCCAGACAAAGTTAAGTAAATATGTAACAAAGTATATGACACTCCATAATGATGTATGTATCTTAAAATATACATATCATACATATACACACATAGATATAGATAATATATCGGGATGATGACAACCGCAGACTACATTCAGGCAATTGCATCAAATAGTATTACCGAACTTGTCTCTTGAAGGAGTTAATTGACTTGCTGATGAAGTCTACAGGAAAACTATTTACCAAAAAAAAAACAGTTCTGTATGGTGAAAGGTTTATTCTAAGAATGGTAGATGAACGAAGTTCTTTGTTATATTTTAAGCAAAAATACTGAATATTTTCCTTTAAATATGATGGAGAGACCGCATTATTCAAAATTAAATATAATGGAAAAAATCTGAAGATAAGCCTTTGTTGAATAGTCAGTCAATTTAGGTATATGTACTTACTCGTACGTAGACCAATGAAAAACCCAATGCAGTGATTGAGGAGGCACTTTAGGTTAATTAGACGTTGTTTAGACATACCTCAGCAAAAACATCCGCATAATCCAGAACGAGCATAACTGACTAAGTACTACCGTCTGAAGTAACAAACGTTACGTTTCAAATGATAGGAAATGTTTTAATCGATGGAGAGTTGATAAGAGATGAGAGATGATTGAGCTTGAGATGATGATGATGATGATTGAGAGATGCAAATCACTTTTCTGCTTACCACCATTACGTGAGTTCGCCAGCTAGAATCAAAGTACAGATCAAGGTTTTTAATAGCAACGTCAATGGAATAACGACATTTTATATGTGATAAAATGGGAAGTAGATTTGATCTATCGATTTTGGCCAGCATCTTAGACCAATATATCCATCTTGACACTTAATAGGGTCGATAGTGACACCATACCCTGACCAGATTTGAACTAAATTAAGAGATCGCACTGGTGATATACTCAATACCGATTTGCCCATATAATTGCAAGTCGTCTACCTACAGATGATGCGAACAATTAAATGAAGAGCTTATGGAATTGATAAATAAAACAAAAATTACAGGTAATAATATACCGCCTTGCGGGATATTTTTTTCCCATATTCCCCCAGTCAGAGGATTTATATCTATGACAAACTGATTGTTGACGGAAGCGAAGATAAGACTCGAACCAATTTAACCCCATGGCTGAGAACCTATACAAGGATAGTAATGACTATAGAATGTCGTAGTCAACGATTTTAAAAGCATTGGAAAAGTCTACAATCATCACAGCTGTCCATGTTCCGTGTTGCTGATTAGTGTAATAATGCTGTAACCAGAATGAAACCCAAACTGGCTCGTGGGACTTAAGTTCAGATCTTACGTACAATTTTAATTTATGTTACATACATACATTTGAAATCATTGCCTTCGTCGAAGTAAACCATCGTGAGATAACAAGAACAGTTTCGCTAATGGTCCCAAAGGAACGTGAACTATACGGACGCTTATGGTAAGACGAGCGGGAGACTAATTTACAAACCACAACATAGACTATTAGTAATTTTCACACACCCCTAAATTATAATGCGGCATGACTCGGGTCCCGTGAACATTTTTCCTGATAAGAAATCATCAATAATCAAGAGTTGAGGACAAATACTTTAGTTATATAAATATCTGCTTTGGTGAAGCTAGGATTCTTTACTCCGCAGACGAGATGACCAATAACGGGGCTACAGAGTACTTACTATGTTAATAATGCAAATCGACACGAGTTAAACCAATTAATCGTAAATCACATTTTTCGTTAGAAATTCATTAAAGGTACAAAAACAACATCTCTAAAAGTTACAATGTGAAAATTATTGCCAATGAAACAAATTGTGTCAAATATCAATTTCGTATTTCAGATGAAGGTACTGCAATGTTAGTTTAATCCCAATGGTGGTTTTATATGTTGTTTTTTTGATATACTATCGGACTATACCTTTTTTTGGTGTTATGAATGTTCCTGGAAGAGGGTAACTATAAAGAAACAATAAAACAAAGAAAGAAAACTTTTATTTCGTCGTCTCAGTTAAACATTACTGACGTAATAATGTTAAATTTAAATCTATTTATATTTGAATGTTGCAAGATGCGACGAATTCGATCGACGTCCAGAATAATGATGCCATGTAACACGTGGATACTGAGTTTCAATTAAGACCTCTTATTTTCACGCGCAGTTCGGTCAAATGGTGTAAATACTACTATGTATCATTAGACAGGTACACTCTATTTTTATTAGCTAGCTTCTAACAGAAAAGCCAAAAACAATAGACACTGAAAATATTTACCGGTACTTTGAAATAAACTTTTCTTTTACTTAAAAGGGTTACTCAGGAGACGGCCAGTGAAATAAGACCTCACTCGGAGCGCCTGCCGCGTGATGTATGGCGCCATTTACACGCCACCGTCCATTATTATACGAGCATTATCCGTATATGTTACTTAAAAGTTGTTGGGAAATAATACTAGTGCAGACACATACTGAGTTTTTATTTTTATATTGTGCACTTTGCATATATGTCTCATTTTAAACTTTTTTTCAAAGCCAGAAGGGTAGGTGAAAAGACGGACGGGCCACCTGATGGTAAGTGGTCATCGTCGCCTATGGACCTAGGCAACACTAGAGGAATCACCAATGCAACGCCGGCCCTGGAGGAGAGCTCTTTTTGTACCTTTTTTGAAGAACTCCATATCATAGGAATTTATTGGAACATTTCCTGTGCACACTCTGCAAAATGTATACTATAGAAGACCGAGAGGCTGGCAACCCTACGACTGTGCTCAAGGCTTTGCAGATGGGTTTCAAATAGATCAAGGTCACCAATGAGCCTCTTTGCACGCCTCTCCATCGAGTCCAATGCAGATAGATGACATTTGGCAGTACCAGCCCAAATGTGACAACAGTACTCCACACATGGTCGAACCTGAGATTTATACAGGGTTAAAAGCTGATTCAGTGTGAAGTATTGCTTCACCTTCGCAAGGATCCCCAGTTTCCTTGCAGCCGCTTTAGCCTTAGACTCGATGAACCGACCAAAGTTGCGGTTCGACGAAACGTCAGCTCCCAACAATTGAAGACGGTCAGTGCATTCCAAGGATACTATCTGAAAAGTAGGAGTCAAGGTGAACGGGCTCCTCTTGGCGCTGAACAGACACGTCTGTTTTGGTTGCGTTGAATCTCACAAGATTGGCATCGCCCTATTTGGACTCTGCCCGAAGTGTGAGACTTATAAGTTCCACCATGGTCTCTCTTTCAGACTGTATTTTGTCTCTACTGGCCCGAGGTTTCGGAAGGTAACTATCCACTACTGTGCTGTCATCTGCATACCCATAGATGATAGATAATAGCTTGAGCAGATCATTGATGTGCAGTAGGAATAGAGTAGCGGGCAGAACGGATCCCTGAGAAACTCCGGCATTGGTAGCCATTGATTGTGACGAACAACTATCGACGTTAACTCGGAGAAACCGTTCGCTCAGAAATTCCTTTATCCAAACGGTAAGGCCAGAGAAAATACCATACGCTGGAAGCTTGCTTAACAGGCTAGCGTGCCAGATCCTGTCGAACACCTTCGAGACATCGAGGGAGACGGCGAACGCCTCCCCGTTTTTCTCGAGGGCTTCACCCCACAAGTGAGTGGCATACGCTAGAAGGTCACCAGTCGACCGGCTTCGGCGCAATCCGTACTGTTGGTCGCTAAGGAGATCATTTTGTTCTAGGCATGCCATGAGATGTGAATTCAATATACGTTCCATAATCTTCTAATCATAGAGGTAATTGAAATAGGTCGATAGTTAGCACGACTACCTTTTTTAGGTACGGGTTGTATGTTGGCAAGCTTCCAGGTTTTTTCGCAGTTGGCGCGGCAGCTTTTCGTGGGTGCCTGTCCCACTACTTGGGCCCACTACTGATTACAGTCGGCCAGCGGTGCACCGTGCTTCGGATCCCGCTACCCTCCAGAGGTAAGCTTCCGGCGCAATAAACAAACCAACTCATCACGACCGGTTTCACTAACGCTACGCAACTGTTCAGATCCATTTCCCATTCGGCTTCATCAGACATCATTCCGGAATCACTTGGCGGTACGGCTTTATCTGATGGGTGGTAAAAAAGCCGGCAGCCAATTTTATGGCCTACCACCGGAAGTCTCCTTTTAGTCACCTCTTACGACAGGCAGGAGATACCGTAGCCCTATTCAGATCCTGAGCTACAGGGGGGCTAATTATTTGTGTATTAGAAATAATGTACCCCTGTTTTCGGTGAAGGAAAAGATTGTCAGGAAATCTGCAGACTTTAGAGTACTCTAAGATACAGTCTAGGGTGATGGACCATACTCTTAACCCCGCTTATGGTACAATCATGGGTTGTGATGATGATGCGTGCATTAAAACGGTCATGACCATAAAGAAAATATTATCTACAACATCTATCTATCTATCTACCATCTATTAATACTATCAGCAACATCTAGAGCGACATGCGACATTGTCAAAATAACAATGAATACCAATATGGATACTATAATACTATTCTAAAAATCTTGTCTTCACGACCTGAAATTTAGTTATTTTCGGTTCAATAGACAACATTGCAACTTAAAATTGTCACTGAAAATAATATTACATGCCGTGTAATAAAATGTGTATAGCTGGAATAAAAGTATCGTTATAATAATTTGCAGCGAATGTCTTTCTTCAGTAAGTGTTCTTCTTTCTTCAATAAGTTATGTACAGGAGTTATTATGACATAAGCCTGATAAAACCTTTTCATAAATCGATAGATACTTAAATGCTTTGACCGATTGAACAGAAATTTGCACCTCGAGGACTTTAAAACAATTTACATTAGATTTTTTAAATTGTTGGTCGGCAGTAAGGTAAAGAAACCTACTCAAAATATAAAACTATCTGGATTAAAGTGGATGGTAGGTGGTAATGCATAATAGAGTCGATGTAAGAAAGATTTAAATGTTCAATCATATAATAAATTTCGGTCTTTTTCTCATGGCAATTTTATGCTTATACGCCTATAGGTATGAGTATATACATATGTAAGACGGAGTAAAATCGCGTCAAAGTATGTTTGTTACACACAAGATGCTCACACAGTCAGACACTAATCTAAAAACTCTTAAGGTACGCAAATCCCCCCCCCTACGTTATTTTTAAAAGAACTTTGTTCCTTACGGTACGTCGGCCGCACGAGCAACGCGGTGCTGGGCAGAGGGGGGCGGTCACAAACCGGTCCCGCCACCGCTGATGCGAACCCTCGCCCCACCTATGGACACTTACTCCCAAAACATAGGCGCAAGCGCACGCGGTTTATTGTATTCAGTTTGTACAAAAGGGGAAATATACAAAAAAAAGCAGTTTTCTTTGGTCAAGACCCCTAGCTCACAACTGGAGCTTGATACTCAGACACACGTTACCTATGTTATTTTTAAAAACACCTTATAATCTATTACAGTTTCTCTTTTAGTGCTTGTCGCGGCAAATGTAATTATTAAACATTATAACTTAACGCATCGTAGATCTTAGCATAACTACATATATACTAACAATATCGACAGAACGAATATTTTGCGAACATGAACTCAATAGTTAACCGATTTAGAATTCAGTTCAGAAACTACATAATCTCTAATAAACTTACCAGAAATTACATACACAAAGATACCATAATCAAAACAATCATAGCAATTGTTCTAGACCTTCTTAATAACGACAAGAGATCCATACTCCATAGTGGGACGCTTATTAAAGATATAAGTAAAATAAATATTTATAATGCTCATGTTTCAATCCATGCGCAATTTACGCCTGAACTCGGCATTCGTATTACCACATCGTATCGGTGCGATATCGGAAACCGTATCGGCTTTTAATCTCACCAAATATCCTCCTCCGTTGGAATTTCAATTATTATGTTTTGTACTTATGTGTCGTGTACCCATTGTCTGATATTGAGAAATATAATCCCATCGAACTCGTTCATATTAAAACGGGATCAAATCAGTATAAATTGTGTGTTATTTTCGTTGAATATCACTTGAATGCCATAACATAATATATGATATTAGTTGGTTATGGTGAAATCCGTTTAAATATCAATAATAAATACATAAGGACTTTTGTAATTTGGATATAGTCACCTAACTGTCTCTGTCATAGATCCGAACCAATGTCCAGACTAAACAACTAAATTGCGTTCATATGAACTTAATCTTTCAGGTCGTTCAAAACGTATACTGACAGAAGTTAGGTCTATATTGTGGGAATCTTAAAGAAGAGATTGAATAGGCTTTTATATATTAATGCGTTCAACATCTTATACTTCATCACCACTTAACATCGGCTGAGATTATTGTCAAGCACTAACTTATTTTATATAATATTAGCAAACTATCCTCGCTTCGCTTCGGAAAAACTACGCTTTACGCTAAGAAATAGTAGTTACATTATTTTAAATTATTTTATAACATTTTTATTTATGGACGGATTGAAATGGAACGAACTTTAAGTATTAAGTGACGCTTACTGCAATATATTCATTAAAACCTTAACGAAATCGGATAAGCAATTTCTGAGATTAACGCGAACAAACGCACAGACAAGCAGACAAAAATTCTAATGACTGCTGTTTTGAGTTCTATTGCGTTAACATGGCCTCTAATAGTATTTTTTCTCATATATTCTTTATGTACAGAAAGCGATCAATTAGAATTTCAGTATATGTATAAATATAGTATGATCATCTTTAACAACTTCATATGATTTTTTAGCTCATGCTAATAGATGTTGTTTATTGTTCTATCGAGAAGTCTGCTGTATACTTATATTTTATAAACCTCATGAGATACCTGTAGTTAAAGCTGAGTGCGGAAATTTTATTATGAAATAATAATCGACAGTTATCTAATCCTATACTAAAAATTTTTGTACCAAGCAACTTAGAAAAAAAATGTTATATATTTTGTTTTACACGCTTCGATGAATGCTCTAACATAATATAAAACTTTTATGTTTCGAAGTAACCTAAACATAGAAGTTAAGATTTTCTGTATATAACACTCAAAAAACATAGAACAATAGCAATTAATGAATAAAAAAGGTTTCGAATTGGCTGTCAAAAGCAGCTTGAAATAACAGGGATGCAATTAAAATGAAAATAATCGTTGGTATTCTTACACGTTATAATAGATTAACATTGTATCAAATTGAGATAGAATAAGAATCGTTCATTGGTGGGGTGTAGGAAGTAAATTGACTTTATATTTGGAGTATAAGGTTAATTAATTTGATTAATTTAATTCCAACCTTGAGTGCAAGCTATGTCGGTTAGCTCCTGTAGTTCGGGACCAGAATAGGGCTACGGTATCTCCTGCCTAACGTAAGACACGACTAAAAGCGGGCTTCTGAGGTTGTGAGCGGCTAGGGTGGGAGCTCGAACCATCCAGTCATCGACCCTGGGAAGGACGACGGTGACGGTATACGTGGCCGAATACCGCCTTAAACATCAGAAGATGGGGGGTGAGCGGAGGCTCATCACGAGCAGAGCCCGGCGGGGCATGCGTTTAAGACTCCGGTTGCGTTCCGTTGGAGATCCCGGATAACCCGGTGTCGCTCCCATGGCACCGGGTAACTTTTGAAGTGTTTCCCCCTCTAAAACAAAAAAAAGGCCGGTTAGTTCACATTAATGAACACCCTAATGTCCCTACATAGTAATGTCCCTGCTGAAGGACTCCGAAGCAGTTAATTTAATCCCAACGGTATACATTCATAACGATAAGTGTAACCTCCCTAACTTCACATTACTTTTAACCATGAAATATTTCATGATGCGGCTGCCAGAGAATAAGTGATAGTGAGCCAGATGGAAAGCATTTTCGTCGCTTTCTTCTTGGTTAAATTGATGAAGGCGTACGACGGTGACCATTTGATATCAAATGAAAATACCAGATGAACCGGCTACCTAATGGTTCACGATTACCGTAGCTAATTCCCGTAAAACTAAAGGAATCGCCGATGTGTTGTTGCACAAGAAAGATGTGGGAAACTAATTATTATTGGCTCTCCGACACTGCAACTGACAGAAGTAAAACGTTAGACAGTCGATTTTAGAAGAAGAAGACGGGGAGTAGTTAGTCAGACGAATAAATAACCCCACGATCGGGCACGGAAAGGCCGTTCGTAATAACCGTTGTTCAGTAGGCCGTAACAACCGGAAAGGTGTATTGGATTCAACGATAGATAGATCCCCTTAAATTCCAATACACTCCGTTCTTGAGCCTGATCAATCAAAAGCGTGTGATGGGTAAGAAGTATGACTGATCTGGGAATTGGGAATTGAAATACTTCATTTCTTGACGTCACTAGCAACCGTGTCTGTCTGACCGACACAAAAACTTGGTTATTGCAAGCGTATAGTATTTACAAATGGCGTTCTCAGAAATTCTGACATTATTATGAAGAAAATATAGTTTCGTGTTTGAGTTTTCTTTATTTTACACTCTACGTTTTCTGTTTTAATGATCGTTTTAAGAAACTAAATTGCAATTACGTTAAACTAGTTTTCTTGATGTAAGAATTAGTAATTAAGTAAATAAATAAGCGATTTATGTGTTACACCTTCGCATTAAGATTCCATGTGTAGCATGATGGCATGCACTTACAAAATGAGATATCATGATTAATATAATGATGATAAGAAACATCTGTCACGTGTCTGTCACGTCACAATATCTGTCACGTAAAGATCGGGGATAAACTGACAAGTTTTTATTTAGTATGCTTTGACAGCTACTAAGTTAAGAGGGTCGCAATTAATTATACTTTATTTTATTTATGTATATAAATAATGTTAAATATTTAAGGAAATAATTTGTAATTAATAATTAGATCGATATAAAATATATTTGTATTTGTCTATGTGTATGTTTGTGTATGGAACCATATAGATTTTTGAAGAGCCAGTACACGAGCGGTATTGACGCTTTGTTTTTGGACGACATCGCGTCAGTGACCTGTCTATCGGTTACGTCTTTCGATCTACTCGTGTGTCAGGTATTGACATAAAAATAACGTTGCCTTATGTCGAGATAACTCAGTATTGATAACAACTATAATGTATATTTGTGTTCTGTTCTAGTGTTTTTGCTCCACGTCCGCTCAGTTTATCTTGTTCCCTGTAAATAAATGGCTTTTTAGTTGGAACCAAATTTGAGCTGACACTACGTCATTGCTGGCCACACACGACTTTACATTATGATAAGAAACGCTGTAATTTATTTTTGTTTAATTTATATGTAATTGATATGAAAATAAGTATTTTTTTTTACAAGACCAATGCGTAATAGTATTTGTATATTTTTGACTTATACCCAGTGTAGGTATATATTTACATACCTGCAGCTAGTGCTATTTTGCAAAATAAAATATAGACACTAAGTTTATAACAATGAACATTTAAGACAGAAATAGTCATGTCACCTAAAATCACAGGACATATGAGTATGAGTTGTCATTGTGGATTAAATCAATATAAATCACAACATATGACTCAAGTTCTGTACGATTCGACTCGAGTTGGGCTTTGGCGTTAGCGTGCTGTTCGTACGGATCGACAGACACCGTTCATTGCCAACACTAATAGTAACTATAAAACAGTAATATAACTATAAAGAAGCCCGATCTTGTTAGATAGTGGAAACGTAGGGCACGTGGTTTCAAGTTGCAGTTATTTTTGGGAAGACGAAGGAGAAGAACGAATAAAGTCCATCGGATAAAGCCAAAGAACTGTAAAAAGAGCAGTGGGTTTAGGAACTATTTCAGGGCCTTCTAAAATTTAACAAAGATATAGGGCTAGTTTTAATGTATAAAAGTTCCTCCAAATCCAAAAATCTACCCTCTACCCTATACAGAACCGGACCTTTCTAATATATCTTATATCCAAAAAGTTGCAGTAATGTATTGGGTTGGTACGTATCAATTGGTATTGATGTATGCTTAAGTGTTAAGCATATTATAAATGAGTATACGTATTGCACCTTTATCAAATCTATAGAACAGTTTTACAACATTATAAAGTCCCGTGAGTCAACAGGTCACGCCCGCCGCACATACGTAACACTTGTCGCGAATTATTATGACATGTTATTCGAGTCCCCTTGATATTGGTGTGGAACAGCCGCTCCTATTCTCGCTAATATAACTGCGCTTAGATACTTCTGTAAATGTAGTAATATCTGATACTATTCCTATTCATGTAAGCGGACTCTATGACTGAGAGTCCATTCGGAAAAATTTATTAGAACTGTTAATCATATGGCAGGTAAATAGATTGACTTTTCTGTGTCACCTGATCGCAGAATCATCACTCGGACTCCGGCTTGGGAAAACAATTACGTAAGTAATAGATAAATGTTTGTTGAATATTGGTTGGGTATTATTTGAATTATGTGTGTTGTCCGTACCAATCGCGACACAAGAAAAGGAGTTACAAGAGTGTGTAAAGAGGGATGGCGTGGGCATATCTTTTACATTAAATTAACATTTTATTACTTGTTAGAATTGACGAGAATGCCATTACTGTAAATAAAAAAGTCATGTCAAAGGCATTCTTTACAAGAAAGCTAACAAAGGTAAAAAAAGAGATTATTATTTTAAAGACAATGTATAGTTATAGGTATCAGTAAGGGCTGTCTGTAACTGTGAGTAGGAAAAAAACGCCTTGGGAATTTATTGACGCTTCTTTTACCGAGACACATGATAGGAATTTATTTCAAATTCAAATTCAAAATCATTTAATCATATAGGTATACAGTAAATACACTTATGAACATCATTTTTTGCTTCAACCACCGTTACGAAAAGGTGCTTTAACAACGAGGAGAAGAAACGGCGAAAGTAACTCCTTTCAAACAGCATATGCTAATTACAAAAGTTTAAACCTGTACGGAACTGGTTTCAATACTATATATCCATGCATCCTTATCATTAATGTACTAATCTTTACTATAATATCCTTTGCCTATAAGTTGTGTTTTAATGCGACGCTTAAAAGTTCGGAATGGGCAACTCGCGTAACAACTTAGGAATCTTATTGTAAAAACGAACTCCAAGCCATAACATAAAGGAACGCTGAACCTTTTAAAGACGATATGAAGATGTAACAAAATTATGCCTAGTTCTTGTTACATGATTGTGTGTATCTCTTGTCTAATTTATAAAATTTTATTTGCTTTCAGTAAATTGTCATTATCAATTCTCATTCGATTATACTTTGAGTTATCTTCAAATCAAGAGTAAAAAGATTATCATTAACATAATGTGCTTTGCCACACCGGATTGCATCTCGCTTTATTGTTAGGTAAAATTGTAGTCATGCCGTAAGTTATCAAAAATGTATCTGCGTGCATAAGTTAAACTTATATTATGGGTCAAGGATACTTTACATCGCGGGAAATGGATTTGTTCACATGGACTTTTCGAATGAGGGCGGTTTACTACTTAAAATATAAGCTCTGCAAAAATAACATCATTTGATTAAAATAACACGTAAAAAATATGGTAACCTAATTCTTATTTTATTTTTAACTTTCTATATCTCTTTACTTTAAAATTACAAATAAAATTATAACAAGAAGAAAAATTTACAGGCACATTGCCACACATTTCTTCATATTATGCGCGTAATGAAAATATAATCTGATCATTTTTATAAAGCACTATAAGAACTAAAACTACAAAAAACAACAACTAATTTTCGAAATAGCGAGAGTTGGGAGGTATACGGCTTCAAATTACCTAAGTGGTGTTTCGTCAATCCGTTACTGAAGCTAATGGATGGACACAAATACACATGTGAATATTTGATGTTATGTCTCAGCCTAAGATAGTCCCCGAGGAACAATCCACAGCGTCGTGTAACTGTGTTCTCTCACGCAATACTGCACTGGGTATCGATAATATCGACGGAAAAATATTAAGAAAGTCCATCCATCCGTCCATAAGGATACGGACGAACTAACTGGCATTTCTAAAAATATATTTGTGTTATAAAATCTGTACTAAGTATTCCACGAACTATATTCAAATTCAGTTTACCCATTCACGTTTGTAGGAGTGGTTTTCTAAAAATGTTTTCTTTGTGATAGGCTAGTAAGCGCACGACCTTGGACCAGTTTTTAGGACTTCGTTAATATTCCTTACTGTTACTTTTTGTATGAACTTACTCGGCTCAACTCAAGAGACAAACAGAAGAGATGAACAGAGCCCAATAACCATAATTAAGAAAGACTTGGAGCCATTGCCTTGTTTTTTGTGGAGTACGACATGAGTAGGGGAGATTAACTTGGACTTAAGTAAATTTATGCTGAATTACGATTTAACAACATGAATGTAAAATTCTATCTCGAAAGTAAAGCCCTATTTTAACATAAAACCTTTATTTTACCTACTTTCAAGACGATGTTAGTATATTGTTGTTTGTTGTTAAGTTCCATATTAAATTTTATTGCCGTAATTCACATTATTGTCTTTGACAGCCTTTTCATTTAAAAACAAAGTTGGCACTGGCGTAACAAACTTCTTTATACAGTCAGCCTCCGGAGACGTGTACATACTCGTCGGTCGAGCGCGCGGTGCATGATGCAAAGTGTTTGGGGAAGAATGTTGAAGGTAACCACATTGTAAAATTATACACAAGGCCTGTGAACTTTATTTAATTATTTTGTTTGATATCAAAGACATCACCAGCTCTTATGTGTTTATATCACTCGTGTCAGATTTGGGAGGTGTCAGGCGTGTAACAGCTAGATCAACCATTTGGTTGTTGCACAGTTTTGTTCTGAAGGGACATTACGTAAAACGAAATCTAAATAGCCATCATAATAAACCGTTTAATTAATTATTATTATAGATTTAATCAGTAGCCAGGTAAGGAGCAGTGGGACCATCAATTGATACTTATTAAATCCCTACTATTACACTCTCCCAAATAATATATTCAATCGTTAATAAAATACAATCTATTCATCCACTCAAGCTCAAATACATTTTTTAAACTTGCAGTGGATGATTTTTAATGTTAAGACAGTTTTTTTCAAATATTCATTCATTAATTAAATTTCCCTAATTGTTTATACCATTGACAAACATTTTATGTTTGTAATGTATGAGGTCCACAGCAAGCGAAACATCCTTATACAACTATGCCAGAGCATTGATTGAATCAAAATGTATATGTGTCTGTTGTATGACACAGTATATTCACTGAGATATAAATCAACTCCACATCTCACGTAATGGCCCCTTGAGAGTGCTTCTCAGTTTTCATTAAAAGCATACCCGCAAGACTCGCGTCATTTCCGTTTAGTTAGCGCCGTGTGTACAAATGTTTAGTGTTTGCAATGCAATACATTAGAAAACTTTTAGAATGTTTACAAAGAAATGAAACGGAGAAACCATCACTTTGCCTAATAATTATTGATTACCCAATTTACGTTTGCATAAAATGAACATAAGCATAAAATTTTCCACGAAATAATATAACCCGGTTATACATTATACTTGGAAAAAATACCTTGTGGAATGCCGTCAAATACTCATGATTTTGTCTGATCGCTTCGAAACACAAGCTAATACAAGATAATAATAATTAATTAATTACCTATTACTAATTAGTTAATCTAAAGAATCGTGTAATACAGGTAATATTTTATTAATTGCATCCCTTTATCGGATTGTGGATGTCATTGCGTTTGGTGCTTGGGTTTTCTGGCATTTGGGTTGTCGGGAAGAAATCACTTTTTCCGATATGATTGTCTATTATTTACACCGTGTTTTCTGTTTTCAAGATTTTTATTTATTTTGGTGTAAAATAACAGTGTATAAGATACTGTATGCGGGGACGACTAAGTTGTCAGGATGGACGATTTTTAGAGTTCTACAAGTTACTCCAAGAATTCATCTGTCTAAGTGACATCGATGGCTTATCAGTTCACAAAATCTGCTAGACATAAGAACAAGGCAATCGCATTCATTGAGTGTGGCGTAACATTTTATGATTGCAAAAAAGAAACGAAGAAGAGGATTGTGTTGGTTGGTGGGAATGGAATTTGAGAGCATTCGGTCCTATACAAGGAAACGAGGAATAAGTTTAATTAAAGATTATTTTTTTAGAGTGTACCAAGGATTTTTACCATGTTAAACTGTTAATGTAGTGAAAGTATTAAATAATTAGAAATTTATAAAAATATTCTTATTAAAAGTTACTCCTGACAAAAATTTCAATAGCCATTGTTGTAGACAATAAAGAATTTTGTATTGTTCTGTATTATGTAATATATATCCAAGGCTCGAGAATCTATATTTATCTATGTACCCTGACTGGAGATTCAACTTGGAACATCGTGCTAGGGCGACAATAAGGGTCATTACTTACAAAGGCAAAAGGTCGGAACCTTACAATAGGAACATTTTGTGCCCCTTTTGCTATTAATTTATCAGTAGCAAACGCGCCTGATTTATACTATAATAGACTGTAGATAGCATTTATCGGTTCGAATGAAATATATTTTTTATTAGAATTCTTTAAATATACTACAACTATATGTACAGTTGTAGTACACGGATCTCGTGTGGATGAAACTCTTTACTTCATCACTTATAATTCGTCCTATGAAAAACTGAAATGTTAATCTAATCGGTATCCATGAAATTATTTGTGTCTCATTATAAAATGGGCATCTTCAAGGTAAGAGTTTTTATTAACTTAGCGGCCCTTATGGTCCCAAAATATATCTTATCGTCAGGAGAGATTGTAGTAAGAATTTACCTTATAAATGAATCTCCGCAAGACTCGTGCAACTTGTAAACGTCTCACTTATAAAAGGTAAGTTAGTACTCCTCAAGACTTATGGAATAAGTTATGTAGGCGGGCCGAAATCTATGTCCGTTTAAGCGAAAGATATGTTAGTTTAAGGCAGATGTAATTAGGTACGTACATATATATTCGCACCCTTAGAATGAAAGAGACTTAACTCAAAAATTGCAATTTATGGGAAATGACGAAGAAAGTTTTCAAAAATTTATAGTCTTGAGTAAATTTAAAGAGAATGATGTACGAGGTTTTCCCTTTCTCACTCATAATTCGGGCTCATTTTCACCATGGGGTTTTAGTGTAGGCTTTTTTAAGCAAATTTATAGTAAAATCTGGAATTTCAGGAATTTTGAGTTAGTCACTTTCATTCTAAGTGTGCGATATGTAGGTATGACTGAGATTTCACCAAAACGTATTGGCTTCATATCATTATTTTATTAAAATTTCACTTACACGATATATTTCTTCATTTTATTCGCGATATAAGCTTGTTAGCGGTATTTAAAAAACTGTCAATTCATCAATACTTATTTAATTCATATACTGTACTGGACCAGTATGACACAAAAGCTTTCTCGAATCTTTTCGCTAACAAAAAGTTCCTTAAGATTGCAACTTCTTGGTAAATTACGGAAGAATCCACCGTATTTACTCAGTAAGACAGCCCGGCATTTTAATTTCTCAGCAACATTAGCGTCGGAGAACTGCGGATGTGGATTTGGGAACGCTTTCAGCGGAGTCGTGCGGAGAATTCTTCAAGGTAATTACTTCGGTCCGTTAAGTTAGGTATACGGAAAGCATCAATTGTTCTTGACGTTTGAAATAGCGAGTGGAATTCATTTAATTAGTTATTTTAAAATGTATTATATATTCCTATTTATAATATTATAGTAATAGGGACTAACTAATATAGGAATGTGATGTATGACAGGAGATTTGCATAGGCTATAGGAATACCAGAAGCGGGATTAACACACACAAAGAAAACACATTTATTCGTATTATTAAATACAGTAAATTTGTATAATAAATATTGGACGTAGCACATTATAATCGTACTCGTACTAGTGGACCTATATGTAGTTCAAAGTTACATCTGCGTAATCATTACTTTATATAAGAGCAATCTGATGATCGATATACAAAATTTTCGCTCTAAATTTTCATCACCATAAATATATTTTTTTAATATTTAGATAATGTACATATATCCATTATTATAAATCCAAAAATGTACATAAAGCTATCATCAAACAAGAACAACACCCAAACAAGAACAAGAGTTATTTACTATCGTCATAATACCTTTGGTTTGCGTAAATATTAATCCTATAGATGTATTTGACAAAAAGTAAGGATTTTAGAATTCAATATTTTTTGAATGCGAATAAAATACATATTGTTTTAATATTTTCATAGTATTTAATACTTAAAATATACAGCTGTATTCTAAGTGGGCGAGCACGCCAAAAATTCTTACCACAGAATAAATTATATTTGATAGCGCGCGTAGCTTCTTTGATACAATGAAGTTCGAGATTTTTCGACTACAATTTAAAACTGATTACACCAATATAACAGAAAGGTCTTTCTAGATTAAAACGTAGTGTAAAACCACTTAAAGCAATCTTAATAATGGACCGGGTTGTTGGATGGTAGACCACTATACGTTGAAACCTAATTGAAGAATAAGATTCTAGATTTCATTAGTTTACCGTTGTAAAAACGAACCTGCGCCTTGACGAATATTGGTCGGGTTGCTCCTTGTATTCAATTTACTATTTTATAGTTTTATCCCACCGCTGCCACCATGCGCCACAGTTGACAGCGTTACGGGATATTGGTTTAGAGCTAATCCGGCATCGCGCGCCGTGACGTCGCGCACGCCACAGACGTTAGAGTTACATATTAACATACATTTTATTTTATCCTTTCTAAATCTCTATTTCCATTAATTTATATGTAACTTTAGGGACATTTTAGTCCCTTAGTTCATTTTACTAATATATTAATATTTTAAACCCTATTGCCAGTAAAATCTAGGTAGCTTATTGCTGAAGCTAAAACATAAATTATGAGTAAAGCAAAAAGGAGTATTATTCAAATATGACTTAAGAATTCGGCGCACATTGAAATTATTTAGCTCATTCCCTAACTGACACGTCCGGAGGCTGAGAAATATTGTAACAAATAAATATAAACGGGTTTATTATACCGAATCTGACAGGATGCATTAAAAAAGAATTCAGAAGCGAGTGAGTTGATGTTGAGTGAGTGAGTTGAAGTTGGGTGAGTGAGTTGAGTGAATTTGCAACGCTGTGTTAACATAACTAAACCTATCAAACTATAAAATGCTTATAAGCGATATATGCTTATATGCTTATATGCGAAAGTAAAACATAAAGTTTTTATTGATAGTTTTTTTTATACGTTTTTATTGTTAACTATCATCCACCGGCACACATACATGGTTTCATGCGCTTAAAGTAATATTCAAAACGAAAGTGATCGTATAAAATTAAGTGAATATTTCCCGATTAAAATGACGACCTCGTACCGCAGTCAGTAGTGACTCTGCCTGTCGAGAGCTGTTTCCCAGGTTCAATTCTCGGGTTGGGTTGCTATGTTCTTGGGTCGTGGGTGTTTGTTATGCTTGTGAACGTCCATGCCACCTGTGACATAGGGAATGCTAGGGCGGGGATGACAGTGTGTGTACATTTATTCATTTATTACTATTTATTTATTTCGCCGTATTGGGGCGGCCTAGAATACTGACGCAAATCTCATGTTGGCAAAACAGAGTGTCGTAAGCGGCGACAGAAGCCAGCCTGCCTAACGCCGGGCTTCACTTAAGGATTATATTATCAATATTATTAAGTTATTAATATTATTGCTGGTATTATTATATCCATGCCTACCGGGCCAGCTACGCCGCTCTCCTGCTTGAATTTGCCGCCAAAGGATTCGTGTTCCGGCTGGGGACTTGAGGGGCAGTACTTTCTTTCTTTTTTTCTTCTTCTTTCTTAGCCGCTAATGCATTAGTAGTGAAGACTTTAGTGTTATTAATGTCTGTGGGCGACGGTGACCACTCACCACCAGGTGGCTCGTCTGTTCGTTTGTTGGCAATTTACATAAAATAATAAGCAATATATTCTGATTATCTTTTTAACTAATTCGTTTATTGCCTTCAATTGATTTTTTTTCAAGTCAACAACATTTTGTTTCATTTCATTATACCTTCGGTACACGGTTGTCATAGAGGGATCTTTCTTTATAAATGATATTTGAAGTCTATTAAACAAGTCTCCGATTTCAGGTGACATTTGAAATCGTAAAAGATGATCCCAAGAAAATATACCCAACGAAAATCTCTTTTATCATATAACTCACAGTTATGTTATTACTCCACATAACAGTTGGAGGGTAATTTCAAATTGGAACATTCATATATATACATGTGAAAAAAATTATAATGACAATGAATGTTCTACACAACATTTCAAAAGGTTGTGTGTTTGGTCTAATAGAAAGTAAGAAGAATCTTGTCTCGTCAGATTAATTGTAATGTGTTTAACATTTTGTGTTGTTCGTCTGTCTTTGGGATACAATGCGATTAGGAACTCTGACATTTTTTTATGTATTTTTTTTTCAATGATTTGACGTTTTGATTTTTTATTTGCTCGTCTTTCAATGAAGTTGGGAAAGTAGTTCGAAGCTCGCTGGACTGATTAGGTTTATTTAATGTCTGACACGTCCTGCCGTGAAGAGAAATCAGTACAAAATAAGCTTAAACGAGTATGTTCGAAATCCGACCGCGTTTAAAAATGGAACGCGGAAGCGAGCGTGCGAAATTACACAGCTCAGGATGAGACGCAAGCCACATCCGCTTCCGGTGGCCGTTTCACTTGGAAGGATAAAGGCGGGAGTATCCATCGTATGATATTTTATGAGATCACAAGATGAATAAATATTTTTCAAAAAGCTTTACTTGGGTAACGAAATTTTCAAGTCCAAATGATAAATTAAATTGTAATCTATTGCATTATTTTAATATTTTTTATGAGTAAGTGGTATTAATTTTTTTAGTAACGAAATTCAATTTGTTTTTTCAGCAGCTAATTTGATTATCGAAATCACCAACAATCTTTTCGTAACACAATAAAAGATGATATAACATGCTTAGAAAATGGGGATCAAGTACTAGAGATACTTAAAAGAGAAATATTTATTAGTGGACAGGTGAATATCCCCTAACATCGGTCACTCAATCACACATACAAGATGTATCAGTGAAAGTAGATCCGACTGTGATGTGAGTTAACTGGGAAACACAGAAGATCTAACTGAGAAGTACTGAATAGCTAAAAGCTAAATTGGATGTCTTTTGTACCGCTGGAAAGAAGAGGATGAAAAAGCCTTGCAGCGACTTCATATTGCAAACTGACTTAGTACCAGGACCAAAATAACCGACGTCAATGTGTGAACCAAGATATACTTTGGACCGCTGAACTAGAGGACTAGTTCAGTTAGTAGACTAGGACAGTTAAATATTATCACCATATTTATATATATACATATATAGTGAATCATTAGGTTTCTGTCCGTGTTGTGGATGCATCAGCCTTAAAAAAGTGTCAAATATCATCCATTCATTAAAATTACACTAAACGAATAAACAATTAATAAGTTTAAATTTATACGTATAATCGCGGTCACTAATACTATTCATAATGCGTCCTCTCGATTATTATATTTTATTCCAATATATCATGTGTATTCTGTTCTGTTTTGCTAATCTTAAATTTACGAGGAATATATTCTGTTTCGTATCTTCTATACAGTTTTTGTGTGTAGCGTACACACCTGGCGGAGACTCCATATATTTTGAAACAACTCCTTTATGAGTTAATGTATCTCTGGCTTAACAAATTCCCTTTTCCCTTAACTTAGCTTTATTTTACGAACATTTCGCACCGATAGGTATTAGTAAGGTAACCTACATTTGTTTTGTGCTTGTTGAGGTTTGCAGTTCGTTTCAATTCACATTTTTTTTTCGTCCGATGCAATTCAACTTTTAATTACAAAGGGCCACGTGCAGTTTTTAACTTTTTATAAAATTGGTTTAAAGTTTAAATAGTTTTGTGACCAGAAACTTCATTTTATAACATCCAACTTAACGTTTTATACATATATTGTATATACTTTTAAAAAAATAAGGAAACATACCAGATATGCAAGTATCTTGTACAGAAAATAAAATTGCGTGATTTTGGAATAAATCATATCATAAAAAATTTGTTAGCGAGTATCCAAATCATGCTTTTAATTACCTTTAGAATTGATTGACTTAATTATGACAAAAGAGAACAATTGTACCTAATATCGCGGCGGTATTGGTTATTTTTCATCTGATAATTTTTATCTATCATGGATCTAGAACAAGGTCCAAGAAACGGTAGATGAATAGTATTAGGAGTGATATGATAGAGGTTGGAGTGGACATAAGTATCATAGGAAAGCTCAATGAATGGAAGGAAGACATACTGCGCCTACCCCAGATAATGGGAGATGGTAAGGCAGGTGATGACAATGATGGAAGTAGAACTGTAAAACTTGTATTTATAACAACGCAAAACGTATGAATGTTATATTTAATTTTTACTTTTCTAAGACTAGCAGTTCTAGTAATAATTAGTAGTAGTAATTAAGTAAATAAAAAATAGTAATAATCGTATCTGTGGTCACTTCTTTAACGTCTTTCGTACCTGTGATTGATAATAATGGCGAATCAAACTTTTGTCATTTATCATGCAATGTCAATACACTTCTTTCAACAAATTCTAAATCAATTACATTTAATCATTTACCTATATTGTGATGACTATAAATAAGTCATCAATTTGATTTACCGATTATTAAATAAAAACATTTTCATGATAATTGAAACGTTTTGTAGTGTAATATTAAATTAATTATGGTGTTTTTAATTTGCTAAAACGGTCGTTTCTTGATTGTGGTCTTGAATATTATCACAGTTCCTTAAGTAGTCCGTAGAAGTTGTTTAGTAAACTCCTATAGTCAGAAACGTAATGCTTCATCCTGTCAGAATAACCGGCAAAGATATTTAGGAATTTAGTAATAGACGGAACAAGCGAACAAAATTGTCATACTAAATTTATGAGTACATACTTTTTTACATACATACATACTAATAAATAACTATAGTATAGCTAGCTATACACGGCACTATATAGGTATCAATTGTCACGTCAAATCGCATTTATGATGTGGTGAAGCATCGACTCCGAAGATATTAAAAATATACGGGGTTAAAAAGGGGACATCAATAGACAATCTCTATATTCACTTGATAGTGACTCCAGCTATCAAAGAAAACAAAAAAAGAATCAGACAGCAACGCATGACAGTGATATTATTCCTATTCAAATAAATATGTTATCAATATTGCTAAATATTTATACGAATACCTAAAAGACGTTTGTTTATGAGTTAATGACAAAGAACACACAACATTTTCATCGAGGTTAGATAGCTTAGTGGTTAGGTCTCTCAGGAGGTCCCTGTAGCCCGGGACCAGAATAGGGCTACGGTATCCCCTGCCTGTCGTAAAAAGCGACTAAAAGGGGGCTTCCGGGGTCGTGACGACTCCGGGAAGGACGTCGGTATGCGTGGCCGCATACCGGCGTAACACCAGAAAGCAAGGGGTGTAGTTCGTCATCCCGAGCAGAGCCCGGCGGGGCACGCGCTCATAGGACTCCGGTTGCGTTCCGTTGGAGAACCCGGAGTCCTATCATAGCGCCGAGGAAGGCCAGGCGTCGCTCCCACGGACCCGGGTACCTTTTGAAGGTTTCACCCTCGTCGACAAAAAAAAAGGTCTCTCAGGAGACGCATGTTCGAGTATTTTATTACTTATTTCGGTGATGGAAAACCTCGTGAAGAAATCTGCATACCTAAAATTTCTTCATTATGTTGCCTGGTATTCTATGAAACTTGCTAAGTTAACAAACAAGTTTTTGATATTCAGTAACCCTTTCTACATTCTGCGCATTATTAAGACGGAGTCTTGGCAATATTAAGACGCCGGCATCTTGAAGATTTCATGAATTTCAAAAAAGCAATCCAAATGCATTAGGTGAAGATGGTTCTTCAAAGCTTCCAATGACCCTCGAAAGATTATGCGAAGCCTTGAGATATCGAGAAAGCCTTCTAGATCGTATTATTTACTCCAAACTTGAAACCTTGGATAGTCTTATTGGAATATTTGAGCGTTTGACTTCTCGAAATATCGAGAGCTTTCATACTATAACAATTTATTTCAAAAGGGATAAAATCTCGTTTAAGCTGATTGTAACGTAAAATGTGTTATGCGTATATCTCATTCTTGAGTAATTAGTGACAATTTAGTGGATGGGCAATGGCTGCAGCCATCCATATACATTCTGAATGTATAGTGCGTAACCAACAACTACTAGAAACTGTATATTAACTGGCTCTCTAACATTTTTTATGTAAGTAGCCGACAAATAATTAAAAAATGATCTGTTAAGGTAAGTGGTCGCACTTTAGGCATCGATCCATAGCCGGCCAAAATTGAAGCAAGAGACTATCACTCGCTCACCAACATTGCAATCGAAGAAACGAGGGTGGTAGCTAGCCAACCGGGTATAGAAATATATCGTCGTACCATACTGTCGGAATTAAACTGGGTGGTACAGAGCTTAATGACCTTTGAAAGGGAGGATAGTTCCACATTGCCTAATTTGTTGTTCAGCAAAGCACGACAAGCACAAAAGGTTGAATTAGGATGAAAGATGGAATGTAGCCCCTTGTACTATAACCTGAAAAATTGTACTTAGGAGGGACAGAACCAGATCTGTAAAGAGCCTTATCACCATTTAAGGTAGGTAAGGTAACTAAGGGTGGTAGTAGGGTGGTAAATACAGAACTCAACGACTTAAAGAAGAAGTAAGTCGACGTGATGGCTCCTCCGTTGTTTTGCTAAACAACCCAGGTGGGTGCATCACGACGTGGTGTAGACTTAAGGACAGATGAAGTCTTTTATATCCCAAAATATTGTTCTAGATGAATCATTAATTCATTGTCATGCAATTTTCTGAATGCATGAATATTTTATGCACTCATATAAAATTATACGCCTTTAAAGCACAATATTTCATAATGTGTGCATGATGGCTGGCATACTCATTATCTCTATAAATCTGTATGTATTTAATACGTTTGCCGTTCTATTATTTAGGTGGGACAGACGAAAATTTTAATGAAGACACATCTCAATACTTAAACTTTTTATGTCTCGGATGACATGGAACCAAAAATCAACAATAATTATTGCTCGTTATCCACCATCTGTTCACTTCGAGAAAATTGAAAAGCAATTGTGCTTAGCTTACAAATTGTGCCCGCACCAATAAATTGCTATTCTATTTTGTTAGCCGCTTCATATTTATTTTATTTTACGGTTTTGGATGTCGGTTTTTAGTAGTTTTTAATTAAAAATATATTTATTTGGCTCAATAACTTCAAATAATCTCTACTAATCTCTTAACTTAATTTACTAATATCTTAACAGAAGTTCAATATTAATTTTTATCTCATATGCCGCGCAACTAAATATTTTTTGGATTAGATAAGCGCCTAAATCTAGGTAATGGCGTATAATAGTTTATAAATTGTGCACAGACAGACGAAAATTAAAAATATATATTTTGGCCTCATTTTGGACGGGATACAGATTCAGTCCCATACAATTTTATTATTAGTGGCTATAAATAAATATATTTATATCAAAATAGGAACCCTTCGCTCTTTAGACAGTTATGTTATTAAGTGACTTGTCGACAGTGACTTTCCGTTGTCTGTATGGTCATATCATCCGCGAAGGCAATCGTGGTAACAGTTTCAGTATTTATTCATTGAAATCCATAACTGTCCACTGTTGGGCTATAGACCACATAGTTGACAATCATAACTTTAAGAACATCAAGGAGGTCATATGTAAATTATGTTAAATAACTTACATAATGAGAAAATGACGCACCTACACACATGCTGACAGCTATTTCTTCCAGACAACATTTGGTCGGAAGATACCTACAAAGAAATAGTAGGGTAATAAATAAATCATTATCAATTGAAAATAAAGAAAACAAGTAAGAATACATAACGTGTGATATACGAGTGTGGGTGTGTGAATGCTTATTTGTATTTGTTTGTTAAAATGACAGAATACATTTTTCATGATACAGTCGGTTAAAAAAAACTAGCATCTTCAAATTTCGAATTCTTCGTAATTGGTTGACAGCCATACACTATTCACATTCAAGCCCTACAAAGGCGCGCTTTGTCCATTCCTCGACGAGGCGTCACTTCGAGCGATCCTTAATTGTAAGTAAACTCAGACAAAGGGCGATCAAACAGCGAATGGTAAATACGAGTGGCTTTATTTTTGTCTTCCGAAACGACAATCAACCATGATAATGATCCCTCTTTCGTAATGCTCTGTCCAATTAAACCTCGCTTTGTTTATTTTCTCAGGGCAGTATGGAAGAAGTAATTCCCCTTTCGACAGAGGCATGCCATCGAAAATAAAAAGTTTAGAGGAGGCGAGCATAAGAACACAAAGTGCATGTTGGGGTTATGAAATTATAGTATTATATTCAAATTAAATAAATAAATAAAATAACATGTTCGATCTTATACAATACAAAAGGATACTTTTTAATAAACACATAAGATGGTAACAAATACGCCTATACATATTTATATTAATAATAAAAGTGTGACGCGATTTAATCTGTCTGTTTATCCGTCCGTTCGTGCGTCCGTGCGTCCGTCTGTCCGTCTGTCCGTCTGTCCGTCCGTCCGTCTGTCCGTCCGTCCGTCTGTCCGTCTGTCCGTCTGTCCGTCCGTCCGTCTGTCCGTCCGTCCGTCTGTCCGTCCGTCCGTCTGTCCGTCCGTCCGTCTGTCCGTCCGTCCGTCTGTCCGTCCGTCCGTCCGTCCGTCCGTCCGTCCGTCCGTCCGTCCGTCCGTCCGTCCGTCCGTCCGTCCGTCCGTCCGTCCGTGACCAGCATTGAATAAACATGAAACGCCTGAAAAAAATTAATGGCAATGTTACGTAGCTGCAAGTAAATTTTGTAAATGTAACAATCACATATTTATTAGCGCAGCGATGATCGTTCTATTCAAGTAGAATTAATCGTTAGTAAAAGAAGGTATTTAACTTATTATATGACATTTTATTCTTTAAACAATTTTTGAGTCGGCAATTTTAAAATGAACTTAGTTCAATTTACCATGCTTTTAGTACGGTTTTGTACAATTTGTTTCAGTGTATTAAACTCATACCGCATATTAACCAAAGGAATTTAGAAAATTGTTAACATAAAATACTTCCAAATTACCCTAAGAAAATATGAAATAAAACAACCCTCTACTAATGTATCTCTCTCTATATTATTTGGCTTCAAGCGGAAAACAAATAAATAATTCGTGTAATGGAACGCTAAATTGCTTGACTGACAACCCTAATATAGGGTAACAACTCAACAAATCCGAGTTGAACCCATCGCTCAAGCACACAGAGTTCAATGAGGGTCATGTGTAATTGGATGATGTTTACTTAGTGATTTATGCTTTGCCAGTGATAAGCATATTTCACAGAATGTTCCTGTTGATTGTATTGAGTTATCTGGATCAAGAGAATGAATTCGTTACTAGGATTTCCTTGTATCATCATTCAAACGAACGATGTGGAACTGGAACAGGATAAGTAATGGCCGATTAATGGAATCAATTATTTTATTCTGAATTTGCACAATTTGAATATCAAACAATACTCTTTTACGTGGAATATTTGGGCCAATCTCTTTATCGTATTGCGATAAAAGTGTTCAATCCAACAACAGACTCTTTGTTTAGTAATCTGGCTTCGATTCTTCGAGGAAAATATAATAAATAACAACCGCACCCAAATTATTGTTACTCCATTTTATCGGATGTTTTATTTTAACTCATAAACCTCCCTCGTGATCGTTCCTCCTCGTTCTGTGTACGGGCAATAACCGCGTAAAAAACTGTTCCGGGTTTCAGAGAGAGATACTGGTTTGTTTCGTAGATTCTCTATAAGTTAGTAATATTTAATTGGAATGCATTATTTAAATTCGATTTAAAGCCCTAGGGAGTTTCACTACTTACTAATTAGTTTAACTGCCAACTGCGTATAGATACGCTGTTAAATCCCAACTTGTCATTGGTCTAAGAACAAGGTGGGAGTATCGTCCCAAGAAGTCTACAATACACTTAATGTGTCAATTAGTCATATTTGTGTTATTTTCGTTTGTGTGATTAAGTTAATTAAAATTTAATGTTTTAATTTTATTCGATTTATACGCGTATAGCTTCATCACTACAACGCTTATTGTCCCATTGCTAGGCTCGCGGTCTCCGCTCACATTGAGAGGGGTCAAGGACGTAGTCTGAATGTAGCAGTAGTAATTGCAGATTGCAGACTTCAAACACCTTCGAGAACATTATGAAAAACTCTCAGGTTTGCAGGCTTCCTCACAATGTTATCCTTCACCGAACTAAATGATAATAAACTTGTATCGTACAGGTTACTTGGTTTTAAATGAAATGTATTCGTTTCAAAATCTTCGCTTTGTAATCTTATAGCGTAACATCACTACTAAATAAATAAATAAATAAATAAATAGATAAATAAATAGACAAATGGATAAATAAATAAATAAATAGATAAGTAAATAGATAAATAGATAGACAGACGGACGGACGGACGGACGGACCGACCGACAGACAGACAGACAGATAGATAGATAGATAAATGAATAAATAAACGTTAACACACTCACACCCCCGCATTAGGATTCTCTGTGTCGCGGATGGCATGGACATGCACATATATGACATCACAAACACCCATGACCCGAGAACAAATATTTATCCGTCACATAAATGTCTGCCCCGGCCGGGAATCGAACCCGGGCCCCCTCGGTCGGCAGGCAGGTTCACTACCAACTGGGCTATGGGGTCGTCAATGGATAATGTTATGGATATGATATTTCGGATTGAAATACGGATACGGATATACGAATATGAATAATATGTACCGGTTTCAGTTACAGTTGGGAGAATTTAATTAATTCAGATCCGCAGACTGTCCTCGCTTCGCTTCACGAGAACTACGCCTTACATTATTTTAAATTACTTTATAACTTTTTTATCTATTGACGGATTGCACAGAAACACACTTTAAGTATTAAGTGACGCTTATTGCAATACATTAATAGAAACCAGTGCGAAATCGGATAAGCCGTTTCTGAGATTAGCGCGAACAAACGGACAGACAAAAAGACAAAAATTCTAACAACCATTGCTTTGGGTTCTATTGTGTTAATAAAGGCCCGTAATAATGTTTTTTCTCATATATCGTTCATGTATAGAAAGCGATCAGTTAGAATTTTATTATTAGTGTAGAAGATAGATAGATTAACAGATTGTTTCGGAGTAAAGGGAGTAAAGAGTAAAGGATGATGTAGGATATAAAAAAAATTATATCCTTATAAGGTAACTTTGTGTTTTACCAAGTTTGCCTTCATTTCTAGGTATTATTTGGTATTTGTAAAGTATTCGAAGTGAATTCGCAGTAAAAATACTTGAATAGTGTAGACGACACTGTTTATTTGTACAAGAGATGCACAACATAAATAATAATAGTAACTGAAAAAAACTTGGCAAATGAAGGAGCGCGCTCGCACGTTAGTCGCATTCAAAAATGGACTACTTACCCGCCTTTTGGATTGAAAATTTTAGAGATTAAAGTGGGCGTGCGCAGCTCCAGTTGTTGCCATATAAATAAAAAATTATAAAAAAATAGGACTGAAAACATGTGGCAACCAACTTAATACGTCGCCCACAGTATGAAAATCGCGGAAAAACTTATATTATAATCATAGAAAAAATATTAAATAATAAAATTGAGTACAACCCGGCTAATGCATCGACTCGGTCGGCATAAACCTGTCATAACGTGCTTTATTTAGACTCTGCCTCTATCCGAAATTATCCGAGACTTTTAATCGGATTCGGTTATGGTTTCGGATATGTTGTTATTTCGTTTCGTTCCAAGGAGTTCTTTGTTGGAGTTATGATTTGTATGGGTGGCGATGACAATTGCCTCATATTGCCCTGTTGACTGTTTGTCGGTTATTGACATGAAAAATGTAGGTTGCCTCACACAGTTTTGCGTATCGCAAATCTATCACAATTGATATCTTATAAGAACCTTCATTTGTTTCATGGAACAATGCCATCGTAAGACAAGAATGTAATATTACAACCCTGAGTTTCAATCGAGTATCAATCACTGCTCAGAATATATATAAGAACCAACATATATAAGAATTAATGTTTGCCGAAAGTGCCTTTGATACGTGATTCGTGAAATCGACAATTATTGTGAGCCAAGCGACACAGGGCATTAAGATAGATACACGTAATTGCTTTTGGCTTTGATTGGACGCAGTCCATTGCACGGCAACTATAAAGCGGCAAATGTTTCCGTAGTTATAATCAATACAATTAACTACTACAACTATAGTTTTGCGTTCTATTGCGTTAATAAAGGCTCCAAATAATAGTTCTTCTCATAAATTCGGCATGTACTGACAGCGATCAGTTAAAATTTTATCATTGGATATGATAGATGCCGTAAGTCTTAGTATTAATTAATGTTATATATTTTATGAATTGACATATTAGGCTTGCAGGACAGCGTTTGCTAAATCAGTTAATATACTATTTATATATTTAATCATGTAAGAAAGATCATGATTGAGAACTGCTCGATGATTTGGCAGTGTTTTTTTTTTGTGTGCGTAATTGTTAGACAAGGTTTGTATGAGATAAAAATTTTGGAAGAGTCCGACATTTGTATGAGGTTTTCGTATGAAAATCTCAATAAAAATTGTGATGTTGTTAAATGCACTCTCAGTTGCTTCATTAGTAACCTGTACCGAAGCTGGGGGGAGAGGGGCTAATAGTATTTTTTATAAATATCTGACATACGAATAGACTGTTCCATCCATCCATGGATGTCGTAACTTGAAAGGCATTATTGACGCAATGTGACCACTAACCAAGTGGGTAACCCACTTTTTAATTGGCTCACCGACACCACTACTGAATGACGCTAGAAGCATTTCATGATTCATTCTAGTGTAGGTGTTGTATTTAGCCAGGAAGGCAAGGAGCCCTAACATAATGCAGGACTAGTTTTGGGACTAAGGAAAGAATCCAATAGGAAGAAGCTGGTGTCGTAGCTTTGATCTAATTGCACCAGGGTGTACCACAAGCAGGGGGAGTTGACGTGAACTCAATGACAGAGGACAGAGCCTGTTACGTCCCGAAACTATACTGGTATAAAATTCTTAACAGGATGTTTTCGTACGTAAAGGATAACAAAATTTTAATTGATCATGGTAATAATTATGTATCAATATTAAAAGTACAATTTTTTTTAATTGTGACACCTTAAAAAATTTACGCACCTACGCCTACAGGACCGGTACGCGAGATTTTAATGTTTTTTTTTTAAATTGAGAATATTACAATTTGATATTTTCGTGTTTTAACATCACGACTTATCGTCGACGCGGTTAAATTAGTCTAATAAGGGCGCAGCAAGTTGGTGTGTGGCACTATCTTCGGACAAGCTAGAGCAAATAACTTACACTGTATTTCAGTATTATTTCAGTCAATACTGTCTGTAGCGCGATACAGAGCCTTATTTATATGTGATTGTGTGTCTACACACATCAAAAAAAGTTTGCGATCACTAGGAAAAACAGATATATTTTTTAAAATTGTGACTTTATCAAGAAAAAGTGTTTATTGAATATGTTTTTTAACTAAAAATGCAATTTATTAAAAAAAAAAAAACCCTTTAATATTTTTTAGTAATAAAAATTTGCTTACTCAAATCTAATGCGAATGTGAAGAAAATTTGATTGAAAGAAAAAGAGGATTATACAAAAAATTTACTATTATTATTTGAAATGGTTTTTATTTAGTATAATATCACTCCTCGTCTGGCTCGAAGACATGCGGAAATCCTTCTGGGCATGCTGAGGATCAAGTTATCCAGCATTTCTTGCGGCAACCTGTCCCATGAACAACGGCTTCCCTGATCTCTGGCTCGGTTGGTTTGGCTGAGGAAGTGGCTGACGGTTCCAAACAGCTCGCTTAACAGCGTCCCATGCATGCTCGATTGGATTTAAGTCAGGCGAGCCGGCAGGCCAGTCTAATCTTGTGATGTTGTATTCACGGAGAGCAGCATTAACTCGTTGAGCTCGATGTGCGGGGGCATTATCGTCGACCAATACAAATTGGTGCCCATGGTTTATTCTAAATGGTCTAACAATTCCATCAATAGCGACTGTTTTGTACATAACTGCAGTCATGTTGCCTTGATACGGGATCAAAGGTGTTCTAGCTCCAATCATTATTCCGGCCCAAAAGGACACCGATTTTCCACCTTGCTGAACAGTTCCAGTGGCAGTTCTTTGCCTCTCCGAGTCTCCAGGTCTTCTCCAGACGCGAACACGTCGGTTATCCGGATGAGTACTGATTCGTGATTCGTCAACAAAGAGGCAATTATGCCAAATGTTTTCATTTTCATCTTCTTCAATTTGGCGGAGTCTAGCCCATTACAATCTGTGTCGCTGTCGTTGCCGTGAGTTCAGAGGTGCTCGCCAGGACCTCCTCGCTCGTAAACCAACCTGGTGTAAGCAATTCCGAATCGTCTGAGTGCTAACTTCACGTCACGACACAGGATTGGGATACGGAGATTCTGCGTGCTATTTATCTCGTAGAATATCCTTCTTCTCTCAAAGTTATAATTCTTACTCGTAAACCTTCTGATAATCCTTTTGGCATTTTTTTTTTAAACTAGATATCCTCCGCAAATATCGAAAAAACCGCTTGAATCGACTTGTATCAGATTTCTGAATGATGCTCTACCACGACTGAACCTTCTTTTATATTGAAAAACAATTGAATCTTTCATGAATTCATCTTTTCATCAATCTTTTAGAATCTTTCATGTTCAAATTATGTATTTTTAAATAGAGAACAAAAAAGAAAAATAAATCATGTTGTATTTTATCATGCTAAGAAAAGGTTTCAATTTTTCGAACCGATCGCAAACTTTTTTTGATGTGTGTATTTTTATATGTGTGAGAGGTATCTCTCTAACCAAAACACTCGATAGGTATGGTATATACCCACCGATTGTTTCAAGCGATGCATGCAATCAATCCGGTTCAAAGCGGTGAATGACCGCGTGAAATCGCTATCCGGTAAGAGGTGTTATATTGCATCAATTGATACCAATGCAGTAGTGCTGTTAATCTGTGTACTACTTCTGGTTTTCCCGTGAAACACGCAATGGAATCTTAAAACTTTGAATTGTGTATAACATTCCGTTAATATGGCGATTTTTTTTTGTTTTAAAGCGTATTCGTAATGAAATATGTATTTGAATTAGATTATAACAATGCATAATTGTCTTTGTATTTACTGATATAAATAATTATTATTGACATAAATAGTCTGTATGAAATTGCGTGGTTTTAATAAATGGACGTCTGTTTGTAAGCTCATGCTTATTACTCACATATTTCACTTTCCATAATTCAATGTTTGTATAGTGAAACATTAAGTTATAACAATATAAAATTGCAATCCTTGAAAAGTACAGGGCGATATTTAATAGAGAGTTTAATGTGCCCAGGGCTGGCCCATTCTGCTAAATAACGGAGAAGGATTTGACGCTCGATCTCATCTTCTATGTCGGCTTTATCTGTATTAACTTGTTTATTCCTGATGATACTTATGCATAGGGTTCTAAAACCGCCTGGTTAGCTATCTTTTCCCTACTATAATCAACTATGAAGGTTTTAAGGTCTTTTGGTGCTAGTTTCATAGAGACAGTAATAAGCGGGTTTCCCGCTTCCTTCTTGGCTATTAATATGTCCGAAATATCTTTTGATATCACGGATATTCGTGGGTGGCAATGACTGCTTACCATTGGGTAATCCGTTTGTTCGTATTTCGGCAAGTAATTAAAAAAAACTTATTTTAAGGTAAACTGTGATATAGCGACTGTTAATGGATCTTATTTATTTTATTTATCTATTTTGTTTTCACAATAATAAACAATATTTGTTTGTGGACGTTTCTACAAACGATCAATTAAAATTACGGTCTGAACCGAACTGAACCGATTATAGTGTTTTCTGAGATCGATACATTGATATGTTATTGTTACTTCTGAAGAGTGAGATGGAACCATGATCTAAATCCTGCGTTGAACTAAGCACCGCTTTTATCAAACCACAAGGTTCTTTAAAGCAAATAGTTTAAATAGTTAAATAGTTAAATAGTTTAAAGTATCCTGTGCTTATCTTTTTCATAAAAAAGCATCTCAATGTGTGATATTGAATGAAGGGTCCTAAGGTGTATAT
>PDGT01000055.1:683714-734938 GCA_003671415.1 Megathymus violae
TATAATACACAATCTACAGTTTTTACAGAGAAGAAAATAGTAGTTAGTTAAGTGACAAGAATATTAGTACAATTAAATTTGGACGGTTTTTGTACAGTTATTGCAAATGATCTTTAAAACAATAAAATGAGGCATACATGTTATGTAAGGAGTCTGAAGAAGCCATCGATATTAAGTAAGTATAATAATTAAATTGAATTTGTAAAAAATAAGAGTGTCGGGTGTGGGTGTGATGAGGGGGCGAGTACCTAACTAGTCGTCTAAATACAAGGCTAATATATCGTCACAATCTGTAAAACAAACATCTGCTTCGGTCACACAGCTGACCCAGTACATCTTACGCATCAACCAGGATCGCTTGTAAACAGGCAACATAATTACTCCTAAAACTTACAGAAAAAAGACCAAAAATAAATCACACTCATTTGAAATTGCTTCAGAAAACTTGAACTAAAACACGTTACTCATGGTATCAGTAAAGTTTTTTAATCGACTCCAGAATCAAATTGCAATGCGGTAAACCTCCTTCGAGGAATCCAAGTAAACCACTTTGAAAGTTTGCGTCTCTCCATTTTGTACCTACCGAAATTAACTTACTTTTACCCCTTATAAGTTTACGAGTTAGTATCATAGTAGATTTTTTAATGGATTCATCATCAAAACCGTTCTACCTGTACTGAAGCCTCTAATAACAAAAGAAGGCCAACCCGAGACCGAACAACTGCGAAAGTAAATAAGATATTCATTTACTAGACAAATCAACACCATTGCATATATACACACATATACACATATCAATTATACATTATGACACAAACAAATAACACAATTTAACACGTTAAAGCATTTAGTAATGAAAAAGATAGAAAAATACATCATGCAGTTTTTTTACTACAGTTAAAACTGGGAATGTACTTATTTTTAACGATTCTAATGTTCATATTTTTCTTGTTTAGAAAAAATAAGACTAATTACGGTGCGGTGATAAAAACGCTTTTGTATTTGCTAAGATATTATTTACCGGTATCAGATAATATTTCATAAATATTCGATGAATATTGAAATCACTTAGCCCGTGCGTTTAAGTTTTCAATTCACTGAATGAGACATTTTTCTGATGACAAAAAGATATCAAAGCGTTTATCAGTATCAATGTTTTCCTTTTCAGTGAGCTAGAATTCCTTGGACCGTATGATTTGATTCATTTTACCTGCTTGCATACTGACTTTGTCAATAAACAATTATTTAAACGTTAGATAAACAAGAATTTTAGTTATTTTCGAATACAGCATATCATTAGTAATGCGTGTCCTAATTTGATCAAACGGAGTAAACATCTGTATTACGTAAGTATAATATGGTCTTTATCTTTCCTCAATGAGTAAAATACTCGAATTTCAACGCCGGAGAGCTCCATGGTTCTCAGATTTTAAAAACATTTGGGGACTTCGACTGAACGTGGTATTCAAATTTTCGGAAAATCGATGGTCACGCTCAAAAAAATTTATTAGTTACATAACCCGTTTGAGTAAATTTCACAGAAAAAAACAAGGCGCTTCCCAAAAAACCTTAAACGCAATCACTACTTTGGTGCAAGTTGTACTCTCCATCCTTACATTTAATTACACTCGTGTGGAACTCACTCCTGTTCGATTAAGCTTGTTATCGTGTCTAAGTTACAAGTGAACAACTTTGCTACTAGGGAAGTTCTTACTTTAACAAGAGTATGTATTTATGTATTTTCTTGTGTTAATCAATAAAGTTTTATGATACAAAATATTTGTAGACGTAAAATAAAATGTGAATGTCTTACTGTATTTCACAATGAATCCATCATAATACACCTAACTGACGTGCGTTACTTTTCTTTTAGTGGTCAATACAACCCATGGAAGTTAGTCAGGGCGATGGACGTGGATGAGCTTTGGTAGCCAGTACTCAATCGTGTGATAAAAATAAATTTCTTGCAGTTAATAGTCAGCTAACGACAGACAAGCCACCTGATAACAGGTGATAACGCCAACCCTAGGTATTCGTAGCTTTCTATCGAAAATCGAAACGCGATAAGAATTTCAGGGCTAATTGTAGTAGGAAAATGGAAGCTGTATTGCTTCTATGAACGAGTGTCGTCGATGTTAAGTTGATTGGATGAAATAGTGATCTTCAAAAGAATGGCCCAATTGCCTCAATGAAAAATTAGTATGGAATCAGGAATTTATACAGCCGTTTGCACTGTTCTTAATTTTTTTTATTAAAAAACCAACGGTATTGGTATTTTGTGGTTATCTGCTGTTGATTCGACTTACTCTGATAATGCTTCTGGTCATGGCGAAGAACGAAGCTGATGATGTTGCTGGTATACATGTTCCTATATAAGATTCTTCAATATGGCCGCTAGCCATTCGACTTCGTTCGTATTGAACTAACTTAGTAAATATTAAGTAGGTATATCCATACTTACCTTTAAAAATATGATAATCATTTTTAACCTTTGTCCAAACAGAATAATGTACCTTTCAAATAGTAAAAATATTCCTATCTAGGTGCCTTGGCTTCGGAGATTACCCTCCGCACACACCTAGTCTCCAGGCTAGCAGTGATAGCCCGGTGGTGTGATCATAGGTCTCCAGCACGGTAGACGTGGGTTCGAATCCTGAACGGACCTATGTTTTCAAATGATGTGCGTATTTATTATCACTCGCTTCGGTGAAGGAAAATATGGTAAGGAAACCTGCACACTTGAGAGTTCTCCATGATGTTGTCAGAGGTGTGTGGAGTGTGGCCTGCACCGTTCTTATTGCGAGAGGAGACCCGAGCCCAACAGTGGGAAGATGTATGTGTGTGATGACCCTCAGACTCTCGAAATTCGCACTCTATCTTTATAATATTAGTATAGATTATAGATGTCTAGAAATATGCGCCATAATTTTCTTATATTTTTGTATAATTCAAAAAACTTAAAATGGATTTTTCTGAAAATAGAGCTCGCATAGGACCCATATATGTATATAAATAAGACTCGTATTTCATTATTTACTCAAAATTTTAATTTGAATTTAGTGGGAGAAATTTTATGATTTTTTTGTAAATGAAATAATTTTTTTTTACATATGAAAAATCCGGTATCCCGGGCTGTTTAATTTTATATGTCAACGTCACCTAACGTCAATAAATCAGATTTCGTTTATTTACGGTAAAAATTCGTCACTACGTCACCTAAATAATAATAATAATAAACGTTACCACACTCACACCCCTGCACTAGGATTCCCTGTATTGCGAGTGGAATGGACATACACAAATAAGACATTACAAACACCCATGACCCGAGGACAAACATTTATCTGTCACATCATTGTCTGCCTCGGCCGGGAATCGAACCCGGAACCCCTCGCTCGGCAGGAAGGTCACTACCAACTGAGCTATGGGGTCGTCATGTATATGTATATATGTGTATGCATATGCAATGTATATGCATACCAGATTCAATTTTTTCCGTCGAGTGGATTCGGAGAAAATCCTGTGTGAATAAACTGATCCTTTGACGGTTTTGTTTCTTGCATCGGCTGTCCATTTTTTCATGGAATATACAGAACCCTTTAATAACTATGTTTAATAGAGTGTCCGAATCGGATAAACTCAGAATCGTAGTAGGTATTCTCAGGGTTTATTTATTACTAGCAAACTGCCCTCGTTTCGCTTCGGAAAAACTACGCATTACGTTAAGAAATAGTACTTGGATTATTTTAAATAAATTTATAACTTTTTGTTTGTGGACAGATTGAGATGAAACTTACTTTAAATGTTAAGTGAAGATTACTATAATACATTAGTGAAAACCAAAACGAAATCGGTTAAGCCGTTTTTGAGATAAGCGCGCACAAACGCACAGACAACAATACAAACTGACAAAAATTGTAATAAAAAAAAGTTTGGGTTCTATTACGTTAATAAAGTCCCCTAATAATCGTTTCTCTCATATATCCTGCATGTAGAGAAAGCCATCAGTTAGAATTTTATTATGTACTGGCGGCCCGCCCCGGCTTCGCACGGGTGTACTGTTATTTTTAAACATTTTGAGATATATTTATAACTTTATCTTTATAAAGGACATAGTTAGGTATTTTTTTTCTTTAAATTTTAAATTTTTACTTAACAACCTTTATTCTTTTTTTTATAACATATACATTTTTATTAAAATTGCTTTTTTTAGTTTTATGTACTCAAGTAAATTGATCTGTAATGGGTTTAATTTTTTTTTCACATTCCTCTATTTACATTTTTACACCTTAGTTCACGTTAATGAAGTGTTAGCAAGGTTCCCTTATTTTTTCTAGTAATAAATATAGCCTATGTTACTCAGGGATAATTTGGCATTCTAACGGTGATAGAATTTTTAAAATCGGTTCAGTAGTTTTTGAGTTTATTCGTTACAAAGATACATATTATTTTAATTAAAATATTCAAGTTGCGCTCTTTTGTTTGATCATGCTTGTTGTCTTTTGTTCTCATAAGTTACAAGTTACTTATTTTGCTGCTAAGAGAGTATTCTTTGGAAACTAAGTATAATTTAGGTGAAATTAAATAGCATAGGACGGCTAACTTGAAACTTAAGATATGCTTCTTCATTTTTGCTTATATCATTATTCAAGTATCGGTTTGAAACATAGCGATCTTATATTCCTTATTTTTATCATCTACTTCCGACAATAGCATAGACAATTTATATTGACATGATCTTTTTCTTTTACATTACGAAAATACCAAACGCTTTAAAGTAGCAATTGGTAAACGCACAGACGGACTACGTGACGGTTAGTGGTGACTTCGGTCTGAAACACTAAGGGCACACTAAACATTGATACATACACAGAGTAATACACTTTGTAAGCTAGACAGTGATGAGTAAATGTACGAAGATGTTTACGCGTTTGAAGGTGATATAGGTATGACACTTGATTGACACTCGACTCGAGTTGGTGTCTGGAGTAATAACTTCAGTCGGATTAACCTTGTGATCGCGTGAATTTTTGTCTCAACAAACCGACATACTTATGTGAATAAATTATGGGCACTGATTTTCATATGGGTTTACTAGATTTGCACGTTATTTATGCACTTGTACCGTTATTTTTGTATTACACACCAATGTTGAACCCTAGAACCAGAATTATATTTTTCACGAAATACGTTGGCTATTGGATCACCATACTCGATACGCTTACCAAATTGATACATCTGCCATTCAGTAGATTCAGAGAAAACTGCATGTGACAGAGAGAGTGACAGAGAACAGAGAGTCAGTAATGGATCATTCGGATTCGATAAGTTTTTTTTATTAGACACAGCGATCCTATTAGAAAAACAATAAAATCAAAATATTGTCCACGAAGATTCAGCCTTAAAATAATTTCTGAATTACGATTCACAGAGCAAGAGAAGGAGTTGTAAGCGTTGTTCATAACTGCGATCATTTCGAGTACTGAAAAAATAAAGGAAAGCAATATATTACTTTCCTAAATATGTATCGGTTTCATTTGATACATTTAGACGTGTTAGACACAAATTATGTTGGATGGGAATGAAGAGGGTCCGAAAGATACATCTTAAATATTTGTATCTGGCGAAATTGAATGTACAGGATTATTAAATTTGCAATAAGCGTATATATTTTCTTATATTGCAAGTAAATTACAACGCATTAAATGGTAACAGCCGTTTATCCATAACACAATAGGCATTATCAAAAAGATGAGGTTACATATTCACACCCTGTCACCAGAATTCCCTGAGTTGCAGAATAATTATTTATTTGTAACTTAAATTCTGCCTTTATTCCATATCCATACCTGGCTAACTACCAACAAGATCGTCTAGGTACATGTGATATTACTTGGAATAGGTTCATGAACGGTAAAATGTTAAAAAATTTATTGGAAAATTCCATTACACTTATTTATAAGCAAATAAAAGAGCATAAAATGGTACTGTACAATTTTATTATATTTTTAACGTATATTTAGAATTATGACGAAGTTGGACATTTTCAAGCGAATAATTTGCTTAGCTAAATCCTTTAACACTTTAAGGCGCAAAATTTACCACAATTACGCTGCATATTTGTACATAGTATTGTACTTCTTATGTTGAATTGCTTAAGGTGTTTCTGGCGTGTACTTCTGTTAGAACTAGCACAAAGCTATTGGTTCCAAAGTTTAAGTTAGAACAACGTTCTAATTAAAACTTAATTCCTGATTCTAATACATCGAACCCAAGCATTGTATTCTAAAGCTCCCAGAGTCTATCATTACAGAATAAAGAAGTATTAACACGGAACATACTTTCGTTGTGTTTTGGTGTGAAAGAGGCTTTAGACTTGTATGAGATAACCCAACTTCTTCTGTTAAAATGCACTTTGGATTGAATCGATTGAAGAGATAATGACACCATGTGTAGATCGTTGCATTGGAGGTCGTTAGCCTGTCTACCAATTCGTTTACTCGATTTTACAGCTCGATTCTGTTGCATGTTGGTAAGATCGCGGAGTTAGGCTACACCTTCTTATAACAACCGTGAAATCTTTTGACGTGTTTTGGTATAAAGTTAATTTACTACTTTAAAAGCGCGTTCGAGGATAATCAACCGGCAATGTTTCTGTTGCAGTTATTACGATTTTTAAGGACAACGGTGAAAACACCGTCCGATGGCTCCTTCTGCCTGTTTGTCGGCTATCGACATGAAGAATCCGATCAGTATTAATATTCTATCACCTACAGTGAATAACTCGGAGGTATTACCAGGCATTTCCGTGTAATATTCATATGATTTATATCTCGTATTAATAAAACGAATGTGAGATTTCGTCTATCGGAGCGCAACGGACGCTGCATACTAATAAATATCTGACGTGGTCATATTACCGAACTGTCGGTTGAAGATGATATCAGAACTATTGATATACAGTGTATTAGGATGGTTGGTAGTGGCCCTGCCTTCCGGGTATGTTCACGGATGAAAATGATATTCGTGTGTGTGTGAAAGATATTTGTTTTTTTGACATGCCACTTGCACTTCACAACGATTCTGCTGAGACTGTGTGTGGTTATTATTAATTAATATTTATATATATTTTAGTAATGAAAGGATTTATATTTGACATATGTAACACCTCCCTCACTCCCACGAACGAAACATGAAACGATAGTCGACATCTGATTTAGAGATGTTTGCTGTTTTTCTAATGTCTGCACGTCTGTTCGAGTATTTCGTCAAGTCATTTAGTTCAAGCTTTTGTATAGGATCTACGTACGATACGCTGTTTTAGGTGTCTTGTACTGACATAAAAATGGCATATCTAACATCTAAATCGTTTTAAAGGAATCAAAAATACAGCTTTATCCTTTCGCCCGGAAGTCGTATCCTTAAGTAATGGAGAGAATATATATTATCGCACGGGATATTTAAATTATATAATTTTGTCAAGTTGTTACAGTCCTAAAATCGTATTAAGAGTTTATAGATATTAAAATAATTAACATTTGAATGGTTCTGTAATTTATTGAAAGATAAATTATTTCGATTTTTAAATATAGAGTTTGTAATGTTTAACTTCAGTGTCACTTAACATACACATGATGGGAATATAAATGATCACAATCATTCAAGCAGTTCAGAAATAACACGATTCCTAATTAACACTGCAACGATAATTTTATGAAAAATATATTTAATTTTTGTGCCATTTTCTGTTGTATAATTACAATATCTGCATCTTATACATGTTCATAATATACATATGATTTTTCTTCGTAATCCGAAACTTGAAAACGACAGGAGGAGTCAATTCGCCGGTTCTGTCCTTATTAGCCTCCAACCCGCAATAGAAATCTTTAACAAAATCAAGCGTGCTCATATATGTGTAAGCTACATAAATATTTGACATAAAATGTATCGATATAGAAGAGATTTGTAATAAGCTGGCGTCAGCTCTTCATTCGTATGCAGCGGTCGTCCCGCCCCGATCGGAACCGTATCTTAGGTTATTAATATTGGGTTTTATTTTTTCATTAAATCCAAGGAGAATTCTACTTATAAGAAATATGTCTTACGATATTGGACTAGCCGGCCTTACGCAATTGGTCGAGGTAATAAATAAAACAGTGAAGATTAAGATTCGTTAAATATACCCATACTGCGTCGAAAAGAACATAGGCTGGATTAAAAATGATAACATACCACTATTGTACCTTCAGTCAGTGAGTAAGAATATTTATTTATTTAAACTGTATTGACCAAAGAAAAAAAAAACTTGGTACAATTAGTAATTTATTAATGTTTAATATATTCTCTATCAGCTAACCATTGGGCATAGCAGGCAAGCACGAAGAGCTGTTTATTCGGCGAAAATAAAGGCATACATCCATGCGAATACCTACATCTGAATACAGATATGAATTTCATATACACATAAATGCACGATAATAGAAGCATATAATTGACGTCTGCGAAATTACCCCTAGTGGTGCAGATAACTGTGTAGTAAATGACCTTTTAATCTTGTTTAAACGTAAACACTTTAAAGGAATAGTGCGTATGAATCTAATCAAGATTATTTTATAGTTAAATGATTTATAATCGGGAATAAAAGAGGAAAAAATCCAGGGAAATTTTATGTGTCAATGTAAATTAACCCAAACCCTAACAACTTCCAGTAACCCAATGTTTTTGGTTACACAGACATGTATCGTTACTGTACGTGAGGTCAGGTCAAGTTGTGGAAACGCAAAACGACGACAATTCCACGAGCGATTTCAACGTTTCCTACTTGAACTTTAACGCGTCAATGTTGCGTCAACGTAGTGCTGCCGATGTGGAAAGGCAGCTTTAACAATTTACTGTCCTTAACAATAAAAAAAAAAACTTATCATAAACGGTTTTGTTTGTTAAAAGATTTTTTTTTTATTTTTAACACCATTGCATTAGAAAAAGAGCTGCCGATAACTAGATGTAGAAGGTAAATCATTATTGTTAAAAATAATTATTTTGGTCCAATGTTTTATTTTACTGATCGGAATAAATACTCAACTTAAAAGAATTATGTGTAAAACAAGCCGAAATAGGGAATTTACTTCATACTGCTTATAGATAGTTGTGAAAATCCTAATGATATCATCAGGCATACATATACTTATATGTGCATCGTTATTATTGGAATGAACGAATTACCACCGGTTGTTAAGACTCAAGCTATGACTTATAAATATCGCGCGGTTGCAGCGGACTCCTCCAATCAATGGAGTCTTCCGAGTTATTTACATGTCTTTGTTAGTCGGGGTACTTCGGCAAGAAAATTTATGAACAGGTCCGAATCTATCTGTGTCATTTCACAAGCGAACACAGGACCAAACGAGATTTATCAGCATGCCCATACCGAGAGTGTGGGAACCCTCACAAATAGTGCGAGTGTAATATTGTTTATCTTGATTTTTTAAAATGTTACAAAGCACACAGGAAGTATTAGTTTCTTGAAACTGTTAAAGGTATTTGCTCAACAAAAAAGCTGGTTTTCAAGCTTTTTTTTTTAAGTATTTTGTGCTTGTTAAGAGCTCATCAAATGTGTACTTAGTATGTGTCATGTACGACTAACGACATTCATGTAACCGAATAACAAGTGAAGTTGTAATTTTTTTGTTTTTGTTCGTATTTAACACATTTTGACATTTGATATACTAATATTGCAAAGATAGAATACGAATTTATTCATTATTTCAGATGAAGATAGGCAGTTCAATGTAAATGAAGTCGGAACGGCCCGCTAGTATATTTTATTTCCACAACGTATGTATATTTATCAAATTTTCCTTGAGGTCCTTAACTCCTGAATACTTATGTAGTTAACATCGCAATACGTACCTAACCCGTAAAGTTAGCTAACACTTGACCTAATATTCAAAGAAAACTTCGCATATCTAATAAAGTAACTTACATGTTACGGTCCTAAAGCAACAGTCACTGTGACCACGGAGATTTCTAAACGAATCTCGACCTTATCTCAAGCCAATATGGTCGATGATAAAACTTTGTATCTTTGTTAATATCGTGCGATTTTCAACTTTGTTCCTTTTTAATAAAGTCTTGGCTAATGTGCGGTATGATAGCAAAATAAACAAGGCATTTTACTTGTTCAGAAGTCTTTTGCAATGTACGCTTAGTTACCCATCTCGGCGGCACATCAAAGGTGTTTTATATCTGCTGTAAGCCGATTGAAATCCTGCGATTGCTTTTCATGAATGTTGCTTTTATTGCTTAGACCTGTCTATGTTGTTTTTTGTCAATCTTATATGCGGTATAAGTGCGGGTCGAGTTGCGTCTTCGATGAGCGGGGAAATTACCAGATTAGGAGGAAGTGCACTTTGGTGCCGGCCGGTATCTTCAAGCGACAGTGGCTTGCGAATAACTTGTAAAGTGTCTTGTGAATTTTTGAACTGTTGGTTTTCTTTTCTTTTACATAGAATAAGTTAAAACTTGACAACAATCCCACCTGATGGAAAGTGATGATGAAGTCTAAGATGTTAAACGCACATACTTATAAAATACTATTCACTCTCCTCTTGAAGGCACTCACATTGTAAGAAGGCGGAAACATCGACGCGGGCAAGTTATTCCAGTCCTTTGCAGTGCGTACAATGAATGATTACGCAAACCGCGGCAACTGTACAGGTGGTACGTTCACTACGTAAGGATGGATACCCGCCGTACTTCGAGTTGTTCGATGGAGGATGGATTAGGTCTGCGTCACCAATGAGCCTCTTTGTACGCTTCTCCATCGAGTCCAACGTTAATAGATGACATTTGGCAGCACTAGTCCAAATGTGACAACAGTACTCCACACACGGTCGAACTTCACTTTTGTACGGTTTCCTTTTAATCGTAATACAAAATATCTATTTGGAGATTTTTAATCTTGACCGACTTGACCGGAGTCCGCGTCTTAACCGGGCATCGGAAGCATCGCAGTCACTTTATGCAGTTGCCTTAGTGTAGTTCTCCCCTTGAAGTGAAAGGAACTCAATAGCTACTTGAGTCCAAGCGGAATTCTCCTGCTAGGAGTAGTGCTTGATATTTTTAGACCCCCTCAATTTTGAGGAGAGAGCCAATCCATGGTGTAGCCGTTAATGTGTGTCTCCTGGTTTACCTAGAAACTCTTTAAATTTATTAGTTTCGTGGACTAAACAAAGGTCTAGATCTCTAAAGTAATGATTATATGAATAACTAGTTGTGCCCGAGACTTCGTCCGCGTGAAATTTAACAAAAAAGTTATTTAGTAGAAATAAAAGTAGCCTAAATTACTCCTTATTACATCAGCTACCTGCCAGTGAAAGTCCTGTCAAGATCGGTCTAGCAGTTTCAGGGATTAGCCCGAACAAACAGACAGACAGTCAGATAAAAATTGTAAAAATTTTATTTTGGTATATATACATTCATAGGCATGTAGTAAAAAGCGGTTATTTTAATATTACAAACAGGAACTCCAATTTTATTTATTAGTATAGATATATATTATATGAATAATAATTACTACAAATGAAATGACACTTAATTACATTATGAAATAACTTTAATAAACTCATCACTTATGTAAAAGAACCTGATAAAATTCGTTCATTAATCATTATCGAAGATTATCTTCAATATTCGATCTCTTCAAATCAATCTCGGGAGGAAAATTTCTTACATTAATTACGAACAGATCATCTCGGTAATGAAAAGGGTAGCGTAGGCATTAAAAGATTAATTTCAAAAAGAATCCCCGGGGACTTTTTGTATAGAAAATGTTATTTACTTCAAGTGAGTGCTTAGGCGTGGTACAAATATAAGCAATTCGCGTCAAATCGTAATATTTGAAAAACTCATAGTGCCGCCAATTAAAGATGATGAATGACCAAAGTATGCAATCGTTGCGCACAGGGAAATTATTGAATTTTAAAACGAAGCGCATGCAAACGAGTGGAGCTGTCGTGATTTTTTTTTATTTTTTTTTTATTTTCACCGCAAGTCGTAACTCTTCCGCATACTAAGAATATTGAAACTATACAATACAATTTCAATCTATATAATTATCATTTTAAATCAATTTATGTGCAAGTCGTCTTAAAAGTTAATTTAAAAGTATATAGTTTTTATATATAAAATATGAAATATTCGATTATCTAAAACATCAAATTTGATATGCGATGTTTCCAAATTTTCATTTCGACACATAACCTACGACGAAATATCCAAACGATGCTAGAAACATATGTCCGGGATACTAACATTATTTTACCTTTAGTTTGCGAAATGTAAACAGCTTTTTGATATTTTAGTTGTTCTCGAACCCTTGCCCAAGTGTTGTGTTAATTAATTAGCAAAATAATAAAAAATATATTGAACTGTTGTGTGTTTGCTGTGGAACTAATGCAGCAAAGACAAGTATAAAGGATATTTAGGTGTCCCACAAGGATGTGGCGAATAAACGTACAGTATATATATCATACAGCATCGATAGTAAAAAATTTTGATCTGGATATTTTGATATCCAAAATGAACCACGCGCGACATCCGAAAGCAAGATGGACGATGATCAACTTAAACTACTAGTTGAAGCGAGTCGATCTGAAATGACACGTTCACCATTCCGAAAATATTAGGCCATTTGAAAGCAATTGGAAAAGTAAAGAAAGATGAGTGTTGTGTGGTGACACGACTTAAAATACTCGTCGATAATCAAAAGCATTCAGCACAATGGTTGGACAAAGACGTAAACGCAAAAATATACCCCAAAACTAAACGAAAATAATACAAATAAGCCACATACCAAAACAAAATGAGGATGTTTAGTGTTATGTAAGTCAGTTTAGTTTTTATGAGACCTAGAAAAATCATAACGGTGGACCACTAATGCAGTCAGTTAGAAAAAAATATGAGGTTCTGCAGATTAAATAGCCGAGGCTGGTCAACAAAGACAGACCAAATCGCTTGTAGGATAATGCGTTGCACGTCGACCATACATTGCAAAAGGACCTATACCTATAAACACTTTGTCAATTATCGTATTTGTCAGATCTTGCGCCAACCAGTATCGCCATGCTAGGTACCGACGATTGTATGATAATTAATTTCAAGTAAACGAATTAGGAACATACAAGTAGCTGGCAAAATTACATAAATTATCAACAGGTAATCTGAGGTGTAAGGCGCTCTATCCATTTTTGAGTCTAAGCCAACCTCTCCTAGTCGTGGACTCTGCTAAATAAGGGACGGGGTAATGTTGAGTGATCGCTTTTATTGGAGGTCGCTGGGTTCTGTATTGTGCTGATACCGAATTGGCATCTTCATAAATCTATATTTCGTGACACACACACACACACACACATATATATATGTATATACATATCGGAAACGGGCTATTTGTTATATTAGCGTCTTTTCCTATGCCATATAGCTTGCGTTATTGCCAATAAATGGTAACACAGTGTTACTCGTACCTCAAAATTTTGTAATATGATAATATAGTTTGTAACATGATAATAATATCCGAACACGAATACGTTCAAAAACACGATTTTACAAAAAAATACCCTGAAGTCGCTTCCGCTCCTGCTCTGAACCAGTGAACCAAGACCGGCGAATTTGATCGCCTTGCCGAGTCGGACATTTTGTAGTTGATTTTTATTGAAGGCAGAATTGAGAGTGCTTGTTTTTCTTATTTCCATTTAATTTAAAAGGAAAATGAATTAAGTTCAGCGGAATTCGTGGAACCGACGATTGTATTTGTGTATTGACTTCTGCATGCTTTTTAAATTCTTATCTGCATACGGGATTTACATCAGTGAGATTAATTGGCACTGCTTGTGATTTATGATAATTTCTTGTTAGTATTTGTGCTTTATAAAGTAACAGATTATAAAGTAAAAAATAAAAGCATAGAGCTCACACAGCACAGAGCGCTTGCACAGAGTAAATCACCAATCCTGCTTATTAGCGAGCACTTTTTTCTAATAAAGATTTTGGATTTCAGTCTTGCCATATCAAGCGGTATGGATATCTGTAACCAAACTTAAATATAATATACCCCAGCATAGAATTATCTCATTCGCTATGATACGGTTACAATAGTAGCTTAATGTAATCCTATTAAATGATTTAGATACGAACGATTTTCTATTTATGATGTAGGAGTCTTAAGAGGAGAGTAAATAGGTGTTTATAAGTTAGTGCGTTGATCATCTTAGACTTCGTCACCACTTATTATCAGTTGGGATTGTTATCAAGCATTAACTTTATGTTCAAATTGTGTGTTAAATTTAACCATTATAAAATATTGTTAGCTATAACCATTAGAACGGGACGGTTCTCTTAGTGGTTGGAATGGCCTAGGGTTTAGTACATAACGCAGCGCTAGTCCAGATTGGTGAAAAGATCAAGAAATTCAGCTCAAGTGTTTGAAGTTCTCGTAACTGTAACTATAAAATTGCTATCTAAAGATAACATTAGATTAGGAGTCCTCCGAAGTTGAACCGCCCATTAAATTTTAGAATACGTCTAAATCTGTACATCGTATTTTTGGAAATTTCAACTCGTCATTGATACAGAGGCACAATCATATGTTTTTTTAATTATTGTCTCTATGACATATATAAAATTAACACCATTGAACAGATTCAGATGAATCTTCGCATATTTGTTACTTTTATTATGGGTTATAACTTAGGATACTTTAGATCTCGGGAGATGGATCTGTCTCCGCGAATTTCTCAAAAGCGAGTCGAGGGCGGTCATCGCCATCAATAAATGCGTTGTATTAGTTCAAATAGTAATTTTTAATGATTAAGCAATAACATAGTTGCAACGCTAAGTCATTGATTTTATTATGCGAATTTCTTCAATTAATATTTTGCAAGATAAATCAGCTGATCAATCTCATAGCGGATACCGCGGTGAGATGACTTAACGTAATATTTACAATCATAATAATCTCACTGTATGAGTTAAGAGTTTGATTTGTATCACACATAATACAAGATTATCGTTCTGTTTGAGTTCGATCTTCAGAAAATTGATATCGCCTTATTGTATAGAAGATCCCAGCTCCCTTATACTCAATGTATGATTGTTCAAAGCAATATATTTTTCGATAGAATTATGTTTTACGCGCATTTGGAAACATCTTTAAATAATGCCTTAAAAAGTCTTCTTTTGATCTTTGATATTAAATTTCTCGTAAGTAATTTAACAAATTAGGTTAATGACTTTAGGTTCTGGTGAGTTGGTGAGCTTTTCTGCTACAAGTGTGCAGGCGGGACAGTGACCACTTGCAACCCCACCATCATACGAGTACCTAACTCATATACTTTTTACATGATGCGGATTGGGGATGATAATTAAATGCTAGACGCTCATAAACACACAGCCTTGCATTCGGATTCCCCGTATTGCGTATAGACATATACATATAAATCAAAAATTATAAACATATACATCCCGTGAATAAACATTTCGGTGTTACATAACATGCTCAGCCGGGAATCAAACGGTTGCAACAGGCTCCGACACAACCAAATGAGACACAGAGTCATCGGTAATTAAAAAAGATTTAAACGATATTACAACAAACATCACTGCTCAATCTCGTTTCGTTCTATCCGGGCATACAGTTACAGTAGCCGATGAGATAAAACATCGAATACACAACCACAACGCAATGTTACATATATGTGGATAACTTCCACTTCCAAGCGAATTGTGAAAACATCCCTCGAGGGCGATCCGGAGCGACATGTCGCCGACAAAATGCTTAGAATTTTAAATGCCTTGTTAGCAGAGATTTTTTTGTCGTATCGGCGATATTTTAACATTATATTGTTCGATTACGGCAGACCTGAACATAACATTGTAATGTAGAGGCTTACAGCGGCCCATCGGCTTTATTGTCGAAAGAAGAAACCGAAACTATTTGGATATATCTCTTTCTATGTGCTTGACGCCTTACAAAATAATAAAAAAATAAATAATTACGGTACATTAAATACGTTTACTCTTAAATCTCTTCTCCAAACCCTAAAATCTGAGAACACGCCCTAAGCTTTGGTAGCCCGATTGTATTGAAGTGGAGTTCGTAAGGCGTGGGGATATTGTATTTACTTAAAGAAAGTTATTGATATGTTTACATAAAACTAGTAACCCGCTCATGCTTCAAAAAACCTACATCAACAGAAAGTAAAACCTACATCATTTGCTTCACGAACAGCCGCATCCAAAACACTTTTTATTATTGTTATCAGTCAGTTAAACTTCACGTATAACAATGTGAAATTTTATTGGTACTCTGGCTATCCAAATTCTTAAAAAATCTTAAAAACATCAATTTAGTTCAATAGCTGTATAATAACAATGAAAACTTCATTTACTTTTACACACACTGCATAAGTTGTCTATTGAATAAATAAATCTAAAGCTTATAATGATATGAGCGGTTGACTGTAGATAATAGAAATTCGACGCGTTCCATGACTTTATTTTAGTCTGATCAATACCCTAGATTGATGAGAGAGCGGTGTGCTGACTCGTACCTTGTATCTACTTAATTATTTTCTCTCTTTTACTACATTATCTGGACCATTATGTTTCTTTATAATAAAACAGTTGAAATTATTTTTTTTACTTACTTTTTGACTCATTCACATCTATTACTTTATATTTGGGGTACTCTTGAAAATTTTATTAATTTATTTTTAAAATTACCTAGTCTAAGTGCTTAAATTTTTTAGGTTTATTTTTATATTAAAACCGCATTATTTATGTAAGCATATTAGCTTGTTATTACTTAGTGGCTCCTATTAACATCCAATTATATGGACTACTGCATTCGATTGTAGGTTTGTTTTTAACTTGTTTTTGAATTAAATAAAGGCATTTCTCCGCTACTAAAAGTATGTATTCTCCGTTATTTTCGTAACTAAGCCCAAAGTATATGAATCAAAGTTATCGTAGACAGAAATATACATGTTCAGTTATTAATTTCCAGAGTTATGTTTATTTTTGTTAGTTTTCCTGAGACAGTACTTCACACCGAATCAGCTTTTAACCCTGTATAAAGCTCACGTTCGACCTTGTGTGGAGTACTGTTGTCACATTTGGGCTGGTGCTGCCAAATGTCATCTATCTGCGTTGGACTCGATGGAGAGGCGTGCAAAGAGGCTCATTGGTGACCCAGATCTAGTTGAAACCAATCTGCAAAGCCTTGAGCACAGGCGCAGGGTTGCCAGCCTCTCGGTCTTCTGTAGGGTACATTTTGGAGAGTGTGCACAGGAATTGTTCTAATTGGTTCCCCCATGGCCGTTCCTCCATCGGACAACTCGACGTACGGCAGGTATCCACCCTTACGTAGTGAACGTACCTACCACCTGCACGGACGACGCGGTTTGCGTCTTCATTCATCATGCGCACTGCAAAGGATTGGAATAACTTGCCCGCGTCGGTGTTCCCGGCTGCTTACGATGTGGGAATCTTCAAGAGGAGAGTGAATAGGCTATTTATAAGTTAATACGTTCACCATCTTAAACTTCATCACCATTTACCATCAGGTGGGATTGTTGTCAAGCATTAACTTATTTTATGTAAAAAAAAAAGTTATAGCCAAAAGTATAGCGTCTGTCTAACTTCCCCTTACTCTTCAGTAATACATATTACACTTGGCTTCGTAATTCCTAAGAAAATGCAAATAACATGCAGAGTGAGGAATAATGCAAACACAAAGAAAACCTGAAAAAATTAACGATCCTCGCGGGGTTGTATAACATATAGCGCGACGTGACGTTCGCAAATCCGCAAAGTTACCTCGCGACGCGGACGTGACGTTAGAGGTAATGAGACCGGAGGGATCTCACCTTTTTGGTTAGCAACATTTTCAGCAAGTAAGATTTTGAATGAGTAGACCGCATTTTAATACAAACTAGTCTGATTAAATATACCAACGTCTTCTTGTTCTTCTCGTGTTTCTTTGTTACGTTTTTCGGTTGTATTTGCATCGAGTCAAAAAGCCGAAATCTTGCCGTACCTAGCCAGTAATGTCTTTGATGACACAGATTTGTGCGGACAGCGACGAACACTTACCATTAAATAGCTTGCCTCTTATATTGTTAATGTTCACGAAAATAGTTACGACTCGGTCAATTCAATTTGGTTACATTAAGATGGTTGATTCTATCACATAAATGACTGCCCCGGCCGAGAATCAAACCGGGTATTCCAGTCCGGCAGGCAGGGTCACTACCAACTGGGCTATGGGGTCGTCAACTAACTAACTGAACTATATTCAATCTACAATGTGATAATTCCACATGTGTTTCCCACGCATTAGTATTCCGTGTAACTAAGTTTGTTAATAACCTGTTGCTTTCTCGTTTTTGCCGACGTGTGTTTATCAACCTTAATGTTCGCGGTAATGGTCGCTGCTGCGGCATAATATATCTTAATGTGTGATTCGCTTCGTAATTTTGACACTGTTCTTGAATTAAGGAAGACAAAGTATATTACACGGAGTCAATTTTTTATGTTGTAATATTTTTTGATTCCAATAAAAAATAATAAATCTGGTCTTTGTTAAAGGAACAATGTATCCGACACAAAAAAAGTCAAGTGGACGATACAATGAAATAAAAAGCACAAGAAAGAGGCAGTCCCTCGGAAGGAAAGAAAAATAAATAGAGAAAGCTAAGTAGGTATTATGATATGAAAGTGCTGTTTTAGAAGAATACAATAATAAATTGAATATAATAAAATATAATGAACACATTGTTCAAGAGTTTGTAACGATACGAAAAATGTGAGAAGAATCTGTTAAAGACATTCAAAAAAACATGTCCAGACGTGTCGTTTGATTGGTAACGACAGTAGAGACAAAGTCATAAGTGTGTTACTAAATATTTATATGAAAGAAATAACTTAAAGTTTCAAGCTGAAGAACCCCTAAAATGTTGCAGTAAAGAGAATTCCTCCTATTGTTAAACACAAGAAAAACTTCCAACTGCTGAATATCGGACGAGGTGATAACGTTAGAGCTCTTTTTTTGGCAATTGTTATGCTCTGTCTCACCAACCTTTATCCCGACACTGTGGTTGGGTTTTCACCTGACTAGCTACTATCGTCGTTTCGCAGTACAAGCGAGAGAGTTGAATGCGGTTTTAATGCGTCTCTCTTGACCACCAACTACCCACCATGATTTTCTTAATATACACGGATATTTAAAAATAGTCACAAAATGCCTATCGAAACTAAATTGCTTGCTTAAGAAGTCACATCTGTTAAAAATAACCGACTAGTTTTGCTTTTCTCTCAAAACGAGTATTAGAATGAAATATTGAAGCTTTTCTGGACAGCTTTGACATTCATAAAACGGTGTAAAATCCGCAGAGCGTGGCTCTAATGTAAATTGACGGGCCAGGAAAATGCGGACTTAACTCACAAGAGGATATTGTAATTTTAATTTCACGTGAATAAAAAAGAAAGGCTTCGAAACAAAAGCTTTTTATTGATATGATAGTGTAGGAAACATTTATACCTACGGTTGGTATCTATTGTGATATAATCAATGTTACTGTATCGTGCTATACTATGATTGTGCTATGAAAGTATCAGCCATCGAAAAGAATTTCTTATGGAAACCATATTATGCGTTTGTTACATATGTAACAAACATTGCATATGCAATGAACGCACTGTAGTTTGTAACATGTTTAGAACGTGGCATATGCAGTATAAAATCGGTTTCATAGCATCACGAGCTGCACGGACCGATGTTAGCCGTTGATTAAATATTCTAGCGAACATTCTTTGATACTGACAACGAAGAACGAATACCGAAAAATGTTGTCGATTTCAGTATGGTTACAGTCTAAGGGCTGTTTAAGGAATTATTGACGTTTTTAATATAGAGGAACTAATAAATGTTTTGAATTACATAAGACTACACGTTTCTAACGATTATTAAACCGCCTTTAATAAAAGTGGAGGTTATCAATTTGTTTTAATTTTTATGTTTGTTACGTCAGCACTTCATCATATACGAGTATTAACCGATTCGTAAAATTCCGATTTTGTTTGATAGGGTAAAATTTCCAATTGATCTCATCTAAATTTGAAGAAAAAATACCAACCCTGAGGCTGAAAAGTAGGATATTAATCCAAGGAAATTACCTTCGTCCAATTGCAGTCTGTTCTGTTTTGGTAAAATATTTATTATATTCAATCTGCCAACGAAAATGTGTTTGGCAGTATTTTAAATACCTCAACGACATTTAAGTCCCTAGCCGGTACCTTTCCTTACTTTGCTTTAAAATACAGTTTAACGTCGAAAGTGGGCTTAATAGCACCTCAGTTTAGCGCAGGGCAACCTTAAAAATGTGGCTCCCGGGTATACCGTGATCCTCCGTCCTTACGTACGTGTAAAAGTTAACGCATAAATTCACCCTGAGAGAATTCAATTCAAGTCTTGCTTATGTCACCAACCAGCAACTTTTGATAAATTTTAATTCAAGGTTGAATTATCATTTGCTTTCTACAAGAAAAACATTAAGAGAAAAGTGTATTTGATTGTTTTCCATTACGTCTTCAGTTTGAATTCTTAAATTATAAAGGCTTAAACCCAGCGCATCAATTATGGATTTTAATGATGATGATGGACCTTGAAGAATTAATTTTGATGCACTGAGCATCTTAATATTTTTGAAATAGCAATATTTACGCAATTGACTAACCCGACTATATAACGACAGAACTATCCGAGGTCCACATTCAAGAGTCGACTGCTACGAGAGCGGGAAGTCGTAAACGCGCTAAAGTGCAAAAACGATGGACCCGACTTAACTACAATGTAACGTGAAATATCATTAATTACAATATACATTATATTATAATATTACTAATATTTGTATGTATTATAACCGTAAACCCGTAACATTAGGGAAAATTTTTGAAATCAGTCTCTCTGTCTGTGTGATTGCCCTGTGGAAATCATCTGATAGATTTGAATATAGGTTTCCTTAAGATGTTTTCGTTCACAAAATTATTCCTTCACATAATTATTTTACAATTAATTTCTTTTACACAGATAATTACAAAACACTTTAAAACGACGGGTAATCACTGCTTGTTACTATTAAGTAAGTTCACTTATTACTTTATATTAAAACCAGTAACACCCAGAATAAATTAGTATCCAAGTGTGGCCGGGCCAAGAATACGTCGCGTGGTTTTTACACGAAATTTAACTTTGGCTTGCGTCCAAGGACTGGTTGGTTCAACATTCGTCTTATTAAGAGGAACAGAAAAACTTTAATGCAGAAGATATCGCGTTTTGTCGGTGATGTTTCATTGTACATTAGTAGCGGCTATTTTTCATGTTGTTTACGTAGCAATGAACAAGATGAAAGACAATTTAGCTTATGTGGATTTAGTTTCTTGCGAGAAGACCAGAAGGAATATTCATTACAGCCCAATGTCGTAGTACAAATCGAGTTTATCAATTATTGGGTTGGTAGACTTGACATACTTTGAGAATTATAAATATTTTAGGCATCCATGGTTTCTCACAATGTTTATGTTTACCGAATCAAATAATAATAAATAATAGCTTATGTACACCAACGTACCAGGATTCCCGGAGACGCAGCCAACATGGGCACACGTTATAGACATTCACGAAAAAAACATCAGCCGAACAGAAAGAATGCCTCATTGAATATGGAACCCCTAGCGTGGCAAATAGTGTCTTTAGGTGCTAATTGAATTCATGGCTAGAAAAAAACATAGATTTAATGTATACTAATATTATAAAGAGAGAGTGCGAATTTGTGAGTTTGTGTATACGCGGAAAGTAATCTCCGGAGACAGGGCACATATCTGAAAACATATTTTACCATTTTAAATTATACCGCATACCATTATTCCGTATGAACATAGTCTATACATCAAATGTGTTATGTCTAATAATTAATTGTTGATCCCGAACGCTATTGATATTTTGAAGAATAAGAAAAGTCTGCAAAAGAGTTTTTCTCTTTGTACTATATGTATATTTGGAAAGTAAAATTAAATTAAGTTTAAAAAATGAAATTAATTATAATTAATTTAATTTTTAATTAATTTAAGTTTAAAAATTTACCAAAAGTATTTAATGCATATTTGAGTGCGAGTAAAAAAATTGAGATCAGCAGCAAATTATCAAGTGGGGATATTTTTGGGTTGTCTTAGTGAAGTTTGCGCAATATCGTAACATGGCTGAATAAATTATGAGGTTTTATGTGACGTCTGGCTGACGGGGGAGATGGGGACGCTGGCGCGTGTAATCATCGATTCTACTGTTGCATTGGATAGTAGGTTTACGGATAGCATCTTTTTACTTTCGTTTATATTGAACAAGAATTTAAAGCACAGTGAATTATGGTAGTGGCAATTTTTTTAGCTTAAATGTTTCAGTCTGTTATCCTCATCAATTCATTATCTCGTGTCTTAGTTTCAATTAAGTGTAGTTAAATCTAGTATGCTATTCACAGTTGGGTAATAATTATATATTCAAAATACATGGTAAAAGAATATCAAAATCTCATACTTACATAGGTTTCCTTATAAACCGCAGGGAGTAGGTCTCGATATCTAGCTCTGTAGCCTTAATAACTAGTACTATAAGTACCAAGCTATTATTTGATCGAAGTAATATTTGAAATGATAAACTAATAAAAATAATAAAATTTAAGTGTCTGGAGTCGTAAAACAGCTTCCACTACGAACCTACCTTTACCTACGATTGTGTTTGCGGAGCGAGTAAATATTTGTAGCACTGGGCGTGACGTCATTCTGTATAAATAAATATTTGTCTCTAAATGTAAATATAACAATAAATGTAATATGTAAATATAAAAGTTATTAACCGGTAGCCAGTGTACTGTATTTGAAATGATTAGAATCGAATTAATAATATGCTTGGATAATTTTTATGTGGAAATTGAATTACATGATATCTGTAAATAGTATTGCGTAAATAACAAATCTTTAGAAGTGTGTGTTCTTTAGAAGCGATTTAATCGAGCCTTTATTCAACGTAATTAGTCGAAATTTTCTATGTTATTTACTTTCCAAAATTAAGAAACAAGTGGACAAATAAACACGGAATCTAAAATGTCGTAGCGAAAATCGAGAAACAGCAAAAATAAACAAACAGGTTCAGAGGCCGAGGATTCATTGACCTCGAACGAGGAAGCTTTTAATTTAAAAATCTTAACGCGCCTTATAAAGGTTCAAGTTTATAAAGCGAAGATTTCGCTATGGTAAAGAAACAAAACGTGAATGTTTCTTTTGGACAGACAAAATCCTCCTTGCGTAACGAAGCGCGACCGAGCCCTCTCCAAGTCACGGCGAATGTGCGCCATAGAGTAATGTTGCTACAGATTCTTTATATTTATTTTTAAAATAAATAGATGAAATGTGATTTATCCAAATTTATATATTTGTCGGAGATGGTCATTAGTATAGACGTGAAACGAAACTCAGCACGATATCCGAGTGATGGCAGCACCGCCGCGATGACGTCGATACTTGGCTAACATCGTGCTACAACAGAGCCTAGCTAGTGGAGTGACGCCGGATGGAGCCACAGTTTACATTCTGCGGTCGAAGTGATCGGTTCCTCAGCACTGGGAACTGTTACTTGTTTCGTTTGCCCGGTGTGAAGTGTTTGTTACCAATTAATTAAAAGCGTTAAACGATTATACGCCCACGCTATGTTCGACAATGCTGCTAAAACTACTGGCGTCGCCGATATATTTATGTATGCTCTAAGAAAAAATAAAATCCTAAGGGTTCACTCTTCCATCCGTCTGTCACATCTGGTGTTTTCCGTATTTATATTAAGAATAGCATAACCCAGTACAAAAATTGTTCAATAAAAATGATACAAGTACTAAATTGACGATTGATTTTGGGTGATAAATTTGTAAGGTAAAAGATAAATAAAAAAAAGACCCTACAGAAATATATTTTTTAACTAGTAAAGCGTCTTCGCTTTGCTTTAGGAAACATACCTAAACTTAAAAATAGCACCCGCGTTGTTTTAGGTATTCTTTTCTTTAGTTCTATAAAATATAAATATATTAAATAATTACAATATCTGCAACCAGGCGGTGTAATTCTGTCGGAAAAATTTATTTCCGGGGATAAAAGTATCCACAATTATAATCCGTAATACGAGACACTAATATGGCAGTATCATCTAAATCTGGTCAGTGGCTTTAGTCATTTACATTGTCAGACAGGTTGACAAAAATTGTGAAAAGTGAAAAGATAAAAAAAAAAAAAAAAATTGTCAATATGGTCTCTCTTTTTCCAAAAATAGGGTTACCCTAAAATGAAAAAAAAAGAATATATGTCCTTAGCACTAAGTACAGGAAATCATAAATTATTACTTACATGTACAATACTAAACCTATCCTACACGAGTCCTTCGAGTCACCGCTTTTAATATACTTATTTCAGTTCCAGGGTTAAAGAGCCAGTAATAAGCGCATTTTTCACCCACTTCGTTAGTCAATCATCGTAGGAAGTGCCTGTGGTACTATAGACGTCCACGAGCGGCGGTAACCACTTACCACGAGGTATCCAGTTTACTCTTATTAGCTATTGAGAGTTATAATTATTTTTGGCTGTTCGCATCGCAACAAATAGGTCTATCAAACATGTTTGTTTGAATTCGCGTTTGTTTTAAGGATTAGGATCCGAAACGACTCCAAAGTTTTGTTGAAATTTTCAGCGTTGGTTATGTGCACCTACTGAAACTTATGAAATAGGAAACTTTTTATGTATCATACCATAAGACTTGAGGATGCCTCAATGTCTCCGTGTTCCAACTTTTAAGCCCTGCTGATGTATTGGTCAGCACCTGTTTTAACAGGTTTTTACATTGATTCGAATCAGCATCAATGTCACATTTAATAAATATAATTAAAGTGTAATGCAAGTCGTTTAGAAATCCATTATTTTTCTAATAAATATAATAATTAAAATGGTTTCAGATAATGAGTTCAAATCAATATTTTATAGCTTAAGTTACACTTTAAATTGATCATTAGTATGTTTAAAGAATATTGGGGTTTGCCCTACGTGGTGTATTATGTTATTCCAATGCGAATTGGTGACTGACTTAATCTCCACTCCGAAACACAGAAGCACTCAAAATAATTTGCCACTAGTGGTCATAAATTCAGATACCGGTCGGTTCGAAATTCACATCAGTTGATCGACACGAGTCGTCGGGCTGTGAGCTTTTCTCGCAAATATTATTAGTAAATATTTTAAGTACACAATGTCAAGAAAATCTATTCAGCCAGTATGGAACACATGTGCGTAATATATGAGCTCTTAATCAATATTCTTTTTTTCTATGATCATGACTGGCACCTCCATCAATTATTTTTCACCGATATGTTACGGAGTAATCTGGACACGCCCTAATATTAACATAATATCGGTTAGTAAATTTTTTTACGCAAATGTTAGGGATGTATGGGTATGAAATTTGGGATATGGATACGGATACGGATATATGAATACTATTTTACCGGTTTCCGTTACGGTTACCAATATGAAATTATTTCAGATTATTCGATTGTTTCGGATGATTTCGGTTTACCGATATTACATGATTATGGAGTTATAAAAAAATATCATGTATATACAAGGTAACAGTCGGACTTTATTTGTATAATTTAGTATTATAATCATAAAAAAATAATAGCCTTAAAAATTAAATAATAAATACTCTAAAGATGAGAGTAACACGGATAGTGTATCGGCTCGGCTAGTGCCAACCTGTCATAACGTATTTCATTTAGACTCAGGACGTATCCGAAATTATCCGAAACTTTTTTACCGGTTTCAGTTACGGTTCGGGATATAATTTTATTTCGGATATCCGATAGTTTCGGTTACGGAGCTCCATGACATCCCTCAAGTACATTAACTCGGGGAGGCACATTACTCAGGCGTGGTACTGACATACGTCAGGCCTGGAATGCAAACTGTAAATAAGAATAAAGATGAGATTAATCTCGCAAAATGTTATTGAAAATACCGAGAGAATCAAACAAAATATTCTTTTTTATATTTATGTGCCTACTGGGATCTATATGAAAATAAAGAATTTTGTAGTTGATATAATTTATATGGTTTCAGTGGATATGTTCGTAGAAGTGGAATATTATAACCAAAAAAATAATAATATAATAATAATTATATGTGATCTTGCCTACGTAAGATGTGAAAGTCTTAAGAGGAGAGTGATTAAAATTGTACAAGTTAGTGTTTCCAACATCTTAGACTTCATCACCATTTAATGGTAAGTGGAATTCTTGTCAAGTATAAAGTATATGTATATTATATAAGGCTTTATGTAAAAAAAACGATACCTCGGTGTCCTTCATACCGTGTTCTATAAAAGTGATCTGTGATGGGTATCAAATATTAATGTAATTGAATCTGAGGTTGATATGTAACGGTAAATATACTTTCCCTCATCGTGGGAGATTTACTATTTATCTCAATTTCGGCATTCAAATTCGTTACTTAAAATCGATTCTCGTATGACTTACTATTATTGTACCCCGTGAACATTTGTATTTGTATGAAAGTAAACGCTGTTCGGTTGGCCACAAGCTAGCTACTGCTCGGGAACCTCGAGGACTAGGCCATTGAAATTACTTGAAATAGTTTTTGTATTTGTTTGTGGATCCAGCTGAAGTTTGAGTGCTGTCGATATTTCTGGATTATAATTGGATAAAGAAAAGAAATGAGGGTTAACTTAAATCAACTAAATTAAATTAGAACCTTTCTATATATTCTGCCTAATCTGTAGCTATATAAAGTCAAGTACAGAGGACGTTTCTTGCGCACTGTTTGTCCCCGAGGGCTGCAACGAGTGAATAACGGCATCTTTTAACTTAGCATGCCACATGAAAAATTATGCCATTTTGTGCGTGGATATTTCAAGCTTTTTCTTGTCTCCAGGGCGTGAGCGTTTTAATGCTTAAGTGTATTTTTAAATATATTTTAATGGCATTTCTTAGCTTTTATTATGGGACGTTGAAGAAGTGCAGACTAATAGTGCAGTAATGGTAATGTGGAATTTCTCGATATTTTCCCTCGGTAGCCATTTAACGCATATGTGCAGTCGAGAATCTCGTGTGACTACGCCAATACCAAGACTTACATATGATCTTTACGGGCAATTTGTACTGAGCCCGTCACAAGAGTTACAACCCGGGACAATGTTAAATTGCGCCTACGCAGTTTCGATCAGCATCAGTGGGAAAAGATTCAGCAATTGCTGCCATGATACCTCAAGACATGGCACAGAACCCATCTCCTTTTCGTGTTAGGAGCAGGAGTCATTGATTTCATCAAATTTTAGTTTCATAGTTGGTTATCAAATCTTTCCGTCATATAGATAGATTAATATGAAAAGCCATTCAACTTCCTAACATCATTAAGTAATATTCTCTACGTATGGTATTTAAAAATAAATAATGCTTCCACCAATATTTCCGAGCAACATTTTCTAACCACTGAATTCATATGAAATGATCAAAGACTGGTCTTGATTAGACGAAGCATTACAACCACCCAACCCAAATCAAACCTAAATCCAAAATTTGCCAAACATATTTATATACAGTCACCGAGCACCACAAACGTGATTTCTTTTACGTAAATTCTCATGCGAAAAGCGGTGATGACATTTCTGACGTTCACTACGTGTGGGGCTACGCATGAATATTTTGAAAAATAGCGCGACAGAAACACAATATTTAACATATTTATTCCCAAACTCGTAGAGCGAAACACCATTTTATCTGGTGATACTTAACAATTGAATTATGTGACAAGTGAAATGAAATTATGTTGTTAAGTGCGTTGACTGAGTTTGGATTGTGACGTTTCATATTTCTTAAGGACGTCAAGGGGAACTCTCATGTGAGCAGATAATTTTTATAATAGTTTTCCTCACAAAAGCAAAACCGATAAATAATTTTTAACACGCTCTTTAAAATTTTATAGAAAATCGACCCCAAGTCCTCTCGACGTAAACGACTATCCAACAAATAGGCTACCATAACTCATATAAGTAAACAGGTACTTTAAATCGACTGATTAGCGTCACAAAGCTAAAATGCTCTAATAGACGCACTTTATTTCAATGCTGTATAGTAATAACAATACTTGCTTTGAAGTAATATATATCTATATATTTAAAGTTGCCTCAGATTTGAATGAGATTTACTGACTCAATATGCTTCAGTGGCCGCGATTGCTTTTAAACAGTAATTGGCTTTAGCCCGATCGTAGTTTGTTATTAAAGAAAACTTCTTTACTCGGCTGCGTTATCGAAGAACGGCAAATATAACAGCAAGTTTATGCACCGTAATATCGAACAACACAGCGGCCAATAATAAACTTTAAGATAAGAATACAAGGCATCTATTCGCACATACGAATGATGCTCTATTTATATTTGCAAAAGCAGATCCTCAGAGGTATACGGTTCATTTGTATTCTTACTGAACAAGGACCTTAGGAGATACTCATCTAGCATTCCTTTTATAACTATTTCCTAGGGTAAAAGTTTTACAAGGGAACGTACGAAACTTGCAAGTGCACTCCAAAAAGTCTCGTATAGTTTTAAAGGCGGGCTAAATTTCACGTACGTGAAACAGACAAGACTTGTATATCATAAAGTTAATTCATTTCTCTCGTTAAGAATTACATTTAGGATGAACTAAAAATGATTATGAGTTCCTTGAATTTTCGAATTAAATAGATTTATTGTATTGTTCACTTCTTTATTTTTATTAGAGTTTACGATATTACAAAATATGTGTATATTCCAATTTGAAGTCCAAAAGCGTATCTCACTATGCTGTTGCATTTATTGATAACATAACGTGTTTTTAAATTTTGCAGATTAACCAGAATTATCATCTGGTGGTGCAAAACATGATATACTAGTTTCATCCTTAAGCAATATCACATCCAATTAATGATTTCATATTGTTTCGGCAGGCACGGGGTTCTCAGGTGGTGTTAAAAGATTGTAGGCTTCGGTTATAATGCGTTTAATACAGACGATGACTCTAGTTACAACTGCAAAGTTCTTGGAAGCTCTTTCGCAAGTGAGCGCGTAGAGGTCAAGCGTTATACAATTTAAATTATAAGGGGGGGATTTTCGGTTTCCCAAAAACGTTTAAATTCGCACCAATCGCTGTCGATTATTTAAATATAGACGTGAGCGGAGTCACAGACGCGTAAGAGATTATGACGTTCCGTTGCGCCGCGACATGCCCCCGGCCTTGAATGCTCCTGCTTCAAAAGTCCCTTACACGTCATCCTCTGGTAGCAGTGGACAAATCTTTGAAAACGCACGCCTAACAACAGCGCCAGAACCCGTCCGAATGTCAGCTACTCTGGAGACGCCTTCTTTGTCCACAATGGTATTGACAATGCGGCCGATCTTCCATTTCAACGGTGGAAGGTTGTCGTCTTTGATGACAACCATAGTATTAGGTTGCAAGCCGGTCCCGTTTTCCCTCCATTTGCATCTGGTCTGAAGCTCCGAGATGTATTCTTTCGCCCAGCGCGTCCAGAAATGGTGTCGAATCTGTTCTACTCTCTGGTACCGGTTGAGTAGCCCCTTAGGTTCGTTACGCATGTCTTGATATACCGGTGATGTTAATGGGCGACCAACCAGGAAGTGACCAGGACTAAGAGGAAGGAAATCGTGGGGATCAGCTGACAGTGGGGATAGTGGGCATTACCTACAACGCGTGATAAGTGTGACTTGCATGATTTGACTCCAGCCTCCCATAAACCCCCAAAATGAGCAGCGTAACAAGGGATGAATTTAAATTTGATGGTCTGACTTGCCGCGTACTCAACAATATCAGCTGCACATGTCGTTAGAAATTTTTGTAATTCATTCTTCGCACCTATGAAATTTTTGGCATTATCAGATATAGAAATAAATCGCTTTAGAGCTAGAATATACGCTTCAGTGGATAAATCGCTAACCAACTCCAGGTGAACCGCGCGCGTGACGAAACATACAAAAAGGCATACATAGGCCTTGACAGTTCTAGCATCTCTACCTTTCCGATTCAAAATGAGCACCAGTCCCGCGTAGTCAACTCCACAACAACGAAATGGAGAGGTGGGAGTCAGACGTTCCTTTGGAAGGTTTCCCATGAGGGGACTCAAGGTTTTACCCTTCAGTCGCCTACACACAACGCACTCGTGCACGATTTTTCGCGCGAGGTTCCTTCCACCAATGGGCCACCACCTCTGGCGAAGGTTGTAAAGCAGTGCTTGAGGAGCAACGTGCAGTAATCGTTGGTGCTCGCAACGCATAAGCGCAACAGTGAATGGATGTTTAGAAGAAAGTAACACCGGGTGCCTTTGTTCAAAATCAAAATGTTCGGAGTTACTAATTCGACCGCCGACACGTATCAGATTGTTATCGTCAAAAAACAAATTTAATTTAGAAAGACTAGGTTTATTTCTCAACGATTTATTTTTTGAAATTAAAATAATCTCCTCAGGAAAGGATGCCGATTGCGATAATTGAGCAAGCCCCATTTCGGCCCTCTTCAGTTCATCTACAGTAAGCTCACCTATTTGTCTATCTGTTTTACTTTTGCGCGCATTATATATAAAACGGAGTACGTAGGCGAAGACGCGTCTCATGCGTTCAAACTGCGAGAACCTAGAAAATGGGAACAATTCTACCCTTTGATCCGTTAACATAACATTTACGGTATTCGATTTGACTTCGGGTAGCTCCTGAGTAAAGGTTAAACTTGAAACTGAACAAGAATCCGTGCAGTCGAAACTGGGATCACGAAAGATAAACGGACCTTCCCACCACAGAGACGACGTAACGAGGTCAGGTAAACCGACTCCGCGCGACACCAAATCAGCTGGGTTGTGACATCCGCTTATGTGACGCCATGGTAACTCCTTCGTGAGCTCGTGGATTTCGGCTACTCGGTTCTGAACAAAAGTTTTAAGTAAACGAGGTAACATCTTTAACCACCCTAAAACGATTGTCGAATCCGTCCAAAACACTACGTTATCAAAATTACGATTAAGCGAATTATGTATTTTTGTATACAGTCGTGCGCCTAATAACGCGCCGCATAATTCGAGTCTAGGAACATTCACTGGTTTCAATGGGGCGACTTTCCCTTTGGAACACAGCAATCTAATGCACGCTGATTCCTTGTCGTCAATGTTTGACACTGTACGAACATATGCGCACGCACCGTAAGCCGTTTGTGATGCATCAGTAAATATATGCAACTCAATGCGTTCATAATCGCTCTTGATCACACAGCGCGGGATTCGCAAATGGTTGAGCTCCGACAGACCTATAACAAACCGGTTCCAAGAACACGTGACGTCGTGAGGCAATACGTCGTCCCAACCTATTCCTAATAACCAAGTTTGTTACAATATTACCTTAGCGATCATTACAGTAGGGCTAACTAAACCGAAGGGGTCGAATATTTGTGAGACGTGAGACAATATCACGCGTTTTGTAATTTCCTTCACTTTCCCTATTTTAGATTGCGTGCTATAATGAAATTCGTCGTTTATATTGTTCCAACCGATACCTAGCGTTTTACAATGGTTCAATGGTTTACAATTATTTTCGTCTAAATTTAAGGGCTTGATATCATCAAATAATTTTAAAGGAAATTCATTACATTTAAAATTAAAGATCCATTTGCGTAATACAAAACAACCTGATTGCAATGTGTGGAACGTTTTTTCGCATAATTCAAGCAGTGTAGGTTTATCGTCGTGACCAGTGATCATATCGTCCACGTAAAAGTCCACGCATATTATTCGCTTAATGTCAGAGTCCGTGCAATGAGAAGCTGTTTCCTTTAGGCATCTGACAGCCATAAAGGCTGCTGCGGCAGTCCCATATACAATACGGTTGTGTCTGTAAATGCCTATAGGTTGAATCGGTTCATCACGCCAGAGAATGAGCTGTAAGTCACGCTGATTTTCAGCGACTTCAACCTGCCGATACATTTTTTCAACGTCTGCACAAGCTACGTACTTGTGCAGCCGAAACCGCAATAAAATGGCCAGTAGGTCACCTTGAATAGGAGGGCCTACAAGTTGGATGTCGTTGAGAGACATTCCAGTCGACGAGGTAGCACTGGCATCGAACACCACGCGTAGCTTAGTGGGGCTGCTGTGCTCGCGAAAGACGCCGTGATGCGGCATGAAGAAATTAGGTATCGCATATGATTCTATGCGAGTCATGTGTCCTAAGTCTACATATTCATGCATAAAATCTGAATATAGCGCTTTGTATTCTGGTTGACGTTGCAACGCTTCTCCAACGATAGAAACCTGTTTAGTGCTTGAGGATATGTCTCACCTAAATTCTGTGCTGTAGATTTGAGAGGAAGCTGGATACAAAACCTTCCATCACTATTGCGCGTAGTAGTTGCGACAAAATGGTTTTCACATTGTAGCTCCTCCTCTGTGCGTGTATTACAGGGTATAGACAAGTCCTCAAGCTCCCAGAACCTTCGTAGTTGCTTATCTAATGTTAGAGAAAAGTTACATCGAAAGGGGCCCATCCCGCGCGTCATATTTATGGGACCCGAAATGATCCAACCCAAATGCGTGTTTTGTAGGTATGGACCACTAGATAAACGTATTTTCCCCGCGCATAATAAATCCCAAAATATGTCTGCGCCTAATAGTATATCAATATTTTGGGGTTCATGAAAATTGGGGTCAGCTAATTGTACATTGCCGGGGATCTTAAACTGCTCGTGTCGTTTGGGTACAGCTGGTAACGTAGATGTAATATATGGCAAGACAAAACATTGTATTTGCTTAGTGTAGGAATTAAAACGCGATTTGAATTTAATATTGCAAGTTTGCGCGGACTGCGTAATTGAATTACCTACACCTTTAATTTCATGAGTGGACTGTAACGTTATAATTCCTAATACATCGCATAATGATTGTGTAATAATGCATCTTTCGCTCGCTGAGTCAAGCAGCGCGCGCGCTTGTTGACATTTGTTTTCTGCGTTCATAACTTCCACTAATGCTGTTGATAATAATACGAATTGCGTAGAAAGATCGTGAGTGCTCAAATCATTCGTTTGACATATGTTGCGCGTGCCGGGCTCGGCGCGCGACTGATGCTGGTGGCGGGACGCATGCATAGCCAGGACCTGTTTGTTATTGTCGTCGTTGAGCGTATCATTCCTAGCTTCACTGTCATTGTGAATAAGCGAATTATGCTTCTTATTACATTTTCTACACGGCTCGAACCTACATTCGCTCACATTGTGTCCGGATCGTAAACAGTTCTCGCATAGATTATTGTTTTTTACAAATTTGAGTTTATTTACCACGTTTAAATTAAGAAATTCCTGCCATGCATACAGTGGATGGTTCGAGGTGCAAAGTATACAACCCTTTACGTGAATGTGCGCGGTGTGCTTCTTGTTGGTGGAAACATTGCAGTGAAATTTTGACGAGTTTGCGACTAGTTTTTTAGTGGCGTTGTTGTGGCTGTGAGACACTAGCAATGTTTCCAGCATGTCGGCCCGGTCTCTAAGGAAAGTCAATAAATCGTCTATCTTCAGATTTGACTTGGAATCTCCAGTTTGTCGTAGTGCCGTAATTTTATGTTGTTCCCATTCGCGTTCTGTGACTTTGTCTAGTTTGGTAACAACAATATAAATAAGTAACGTATCCCAATGCTGTACTGGTTCGCCTAGGAGTTTAAGTGCGCGTAAATTTTTTAAAATATTATCTACTAGGTTTCTTATTGATTCTGGAGATTCTTTTGTCAAAGCGTGAATATTAAAGAGCGACTTCACGTGATTATGTACCAACAATCTACTGTTATTGTACCGGGTGAGCAGTAACTCCCACGCTACCGCGTAATTATCGGCAGAAAATTCAAGCGAGTCGATCACCAACGCTGCACTAACTTTTAATGATGATTTTAGATAGTGAAATTTCTGGATTGCTGAAATGTTAGTGGCGTTATGTATAAGCGACTGAAACGTATCCCTAAATTCCAACCAGTGCTCATGTGAACCGTCAAAAGCAGGTACAGAAATAGTAGGCAGTTTTACGCCATCCGTAGGGACATTTTTGGAGTTAGAAGAGACTCCCCCGAACTGAAGCAAACATTCTGCGCGCGCTAAAATGTCATAGTAGGTAGATTCGAACAATTCACGCTGCGATAACTGCTCCTCAAGATTTACTTCTAACGCTAATTCTTCGAGCTGTGATTGTATTTCGTTAAATTCATTAAAAAGATTTGTGGCAGCTCGTATACGTAATTTCAAATCTATTCGCATTTGATTCGACAAAATTTCGTCGACGTGGAATGTATTAATGTGTTTAACAAATCTAGTTAGGCGACCCTTGACAGTGGACCGTTTTTTAATTAAATTTGAAATTTATTTGTTCGTGTTTTCGTCATCTGTAACTGTAGTTTGGTACGGGGATTTTGATCTAGCCATACTATCAGTGCTCATTTTGGGAAGTTTAGTGAATGGTGGAGTACTTACGGTTTAAACTGCTCTTTAATGCTGGCAACGGCACTTTGCTTTTGCAGAAAACGTATCAGCAACTCCTTGCGCCTCATTCACTGGAATGTAAAGTTTCCACGGGATTAAAACAAGCACGGAAGGGTTTCGTGGAGAGGATAGATCGGTTGGCCGTACCGTTTCTTCGTCGAAGCGTTGATACGGCCTGCGATGTCCGTTGAAATCTTCAACACCCTGCGCCTCTGAGTTCGTGCAGAGATTTTTCGTACGCTGGCTCGGCGTTGGTTCGGCTCTGAAGGTCCAAAATTATGTTTCGGCAGGCACGGGGTTCTCAGGTGGTGTTAAAAGATTGTAGGCTTCGGTTATAATGCGTTTAATACAGACGATGACTCTAGTTACAACTGCAAAGTTCTTGGAAGATCTTTCGCAAGTGAGCGCGTAGAGGTCAAGCGTTATACAATTTAAATTATAAGGGGGGGATTTTCGGTTTCCCAAAAACGTTTAAATTCGCACCAATCGCTGTCTATTATTTAAATATAGACGTGAGCGGAGTCATAGACGCGTAAGAGATTATCACGTTCCGTTGCGCCGCGACACATACATATATTACTAAGATATGATATTGTCCGTGAAAAACGAGACATACAATGTTCTCTGTAATCTTAATTTGTCTCATATTATGACTGACGTCATGTTAGTGTATACATAATGTAGGGATAGGTTTCATAATTAAATTTAATTTAATGTTCTTCATCTACTCGATAAAAGTATTTCGTCATACAGGGCTTTTATTACTTGTTTATACCAAAATACCAGAAATATAACGAAAGCATAATATTTAAAATATATTACCCGTCATAACGATAGATTCGCATTGTAAAATTGAGACAGAGTACTGACTCATATTGATTTGTTAGAGCAAGACAAGATGAGTCGTCTATCTATAATTGGCAGACGTCAATAATAATTGAAGATACTCTATATTTATGCGTAGTTATTTGTGTTGCTCACAACATAAAATACCCACTGTTTTTATATAGCTGACTTCACATCACATCTAGTGAAGTGAACTTTGAGGGATAGGCCGTGCTCCCTTATTTTAAATAAAGTGTTTGGACTAGCGTTGAGGTTAGTTTTTTAAAATATACCTACGCTTTACACGCAGCCAGGCCGCCAATATTTCATTAACTGCCCTCTATAATGTCCATATAGCATTTATTTCTTATCCGGGAGGGACTAGTTTATTTCGCAAGATAAAACTTAACAATGAGTAAGAATATAAGCTACTAAAATGCCAAGTGTCATCCAAATCTGTTCAGTGGTCTTAGTTATACGTGATCAGACAGACAGATAGACCGACAAAAAATCCAAAAAAATACGTTTGATTTCAGTATCGATAACGAAGCATATTTCGAATTTCCAATAAATATTGATTATACAGATTTGTCTCCGTTAAACTTTTGTTATTGGTACAGATTGTTTTGTTTCAATACTGTTTTATATTGGGACGACCTTGGCGAAATGGCGTATTGCTACGACGATGTCGTCTGTTCCGATATTAAAGGCTGTAGACCACTTTAAAGCCACTATCTACTATCCAATTCACTGTCCAATCGACAGAGCGCCAGTTGTAAATGTGAGTTGAAATCGTGCAGTGTAACAGTTACATTGCTAGTGTATACTGGAACAAAGTACTAAGAGCTGTACCATGCTACCGTGCTTTACTCTAAATTTCCATGTAGTCGCTGGCGTGTGGTCGAAAAGATGAGATAGATATCTCAAATACACGTGTATTTGCAGACACGAAGCTACAAATATACTTATAGGTTGACGCACGCTTAGCCGATAGAAATAATTAATACAAATTAAAATACAATTTACGTTTTTAAATATATTTTACATCTCTAGGTGTTTCTTTATTTTACATAAAATATCTTTGAAGACATGTCATTATGTGAAAGTTAAGATCATAAGGTAGTAGTTTTAGGAAGGTGCAATGATGTTCACAATCAGAATGACAGGAAAGTTTCACTTCCAAACAGCATTGCGAGATTTACCGATAAACTACTGATTTTCATACGTTAACTCGGTAGATAATAATGATTAAGGCCGCAATTTATTGATTATGCAATAGGTATTTGTTACCATTGTGATTAACTTATGAATTTAATTTGATTACAGTTTATAAACAATATACATCTATTTCATGACAAGTCATACAATAGTAATAAAAAACACAACTTGGCATTGCATGCGGCAGTCTGAATGCGTCATGCCGAATTGGCGCTGGCATCAATTCATGCCGTCAATAAATACGGTTTTATTTAAAAAGTTTCCTTAAAGAATAGGGTAGGAAGCAATCTTAGCGGATATTATTTCAACAAAAGCGCATTAAACCGAGCGGTTTATATCGTATTGTTGCTCTTCCGATCGTATATCATCCCAAAGCTCGTAAAAGAGACTATCAATTTATACGAAATAATGAAAGGAGTAGTTGACCGCTCTATAGCGAACGGTATACTGTAATATGAATTACCCTGGCGACAGTAATTTTTCTGTTTTAGGCACATGTTACAGTAAAAATGTTTAGCAGTGAGCGAGTACAACACTTTTTAAAATCAGTCTTATGTCTTAAATCAGACATCATTCGTGATTCATTAGGGTTTGTTCAATTTCTCGTCACAATCTTGCGAAAGCAAAATTATCTAGTTTTCTCACAATAACCCATTTGAAGCCAACTAACTGCTAAGTCAATATCTTGTATCCGTGTATCATCATGATTGTCGATAGCCAACGTCAATCAACAGCCAGACATCAGCTTCTCATAAGCTGTGCCACTGAATACGATCTTCAATTCTCCTCATCTAGCCACTTTGTGTCGCTCTGCGTCGATCATCGGGCAACCAGACAAGAGGACGTTGCATCTTATGCTATATTTATCTAAAGACGATTTCCAGTTTGCTCAAAAATTGCTGATCTTGGACAAATATGGCTGGCAAAGTGGCAATAAGCCACTTCAGCTTCACATTCATGGTACGGTTGACTAACTTTGAACAATGAAGTAAGAAGTGAAAGCAAGTAATAAGAAAGTAATGTGAAAAATACACAGTGAAGCAAAGAAAGAAAAGTAAAGTAAACTTTACATGAAAGTAAAGTGAAAGTGAAGTAATAAGCCCTTGGACGGCTGTTAAGGAAGGATTACCTATGAACATATTCAGCAAGTACTACAGATTAGATAAGAAAGATTTACAGGATTCATAAGTACCGTACAACTTTACGTATGTTCAAAAGCAAGCCTGCGTGGTTATTATGATGAATTGAGATGATGAATCTTGCATTTATCGATATGATTTACAATTAATTTTTCGTTTTAATTGCAATTGTCGGTTTTCAAGATACTTATCAATTGCTAATTTTATTTCTTCAGGATTATAGCTTATCTTTTACTCGTATTATATCAGGCAATCTGGTAATTTAGGTTACTTGGAAATTTTATGTGTGTTTCTAGATTCTCTATATAAATCTGGATACACAGACGATAATCTTGTTGGATTTATTATTATGACACTTAGAAGTATCTTTTAATAAGGTCACTTGGAAGAGAACAACCAAGTTACGTAGCTACATTGTTAAGTAATTATTGAAAAAATATTGAAGTCAAGGTAAACATGTCTTCATTTTAAGATTAATAAAATAAAACTGATAAATAAATAAATGCTTACACACATAGCCCCGCACTAGGATTCCATGTGTTGCGGGTGACATGAACATACACAGATATGACATTTCAAACACCCATGGCCTGATAACAAACATTTATCTGTCACATAAATATCTGCCCCGGCCGGAATCGAACCTGGGACCCCTAGCTCAGCAGGCAAGGTCACTACCAACTGGGCTATGGGGTCGTCGTCATAGTATAAGATTTACGAATTTATATTTTACAAAATTACATAATTATATAGTGTAACCGACGCGTGTAAGCACAGCTTATAGGTAAAGTATATTATAGTATAGATGAATATATTAATGACAGGGACGCCTGGAAATAATAATGCCGAAAACAGTTCGGCATAGGTTTAAAGTTACTTTGTTCTAGTCATGTGTTGTTTTAACAGATGTGCTGAGGAGTTGCTTTCGCCGTTTCTTCTCCTCAATGTTAAAGCACTTTTTGGAAACGATAGTGTAAGCAACTTTTACAGAATACCTGATTAAATGATTTTGAATTTGAATTTGGAGTCAACTTTATTTAGCAAGATTCGCGCCATGCGATGGGCTGCCAATAGGTCGCAACCACGCATAATTTTAATTTCAACAGAATAAAACGAAGACATTACTAAAAAAAGTTGTATATTGCTCCACTGAGAAAACAACTGCTATTACATTTGAATAACAAAGTAAACTGTATTTAACTCCTAAGAAAAACATAAATGTGGTATTGTATGAAACAAACGGGGTCTCCATTGTGAGTTCCGCAGTTTTATTTAACTTGTAACTCGTCTGCGTCTGCAATGGATTTAAATAAATATGTCAATAAAAAAAGGAAATGAAACAATGATTTGTGTAGTAAAATTATCTTATTATAATTATTAATAATCAATAAATCATATGATTTACATAACCGTAACTAAATCCAATAACTTCATGATATGAAGAATATAAATATCGACATATAGTTATTTACTACTACGTATTATCCTGATAGACTTTGATCTGCAATTTGTTGAGTATCCCAATATATATATGTGATGGTGTATATTACTGTATAGATTAGTTTATTCATTTCGCTACAGTGTCAATCGCCGGCTATGAAAGCAAAGATATTTTCATATCTATAACTATATAGCAATAAAATTAAATATAATGTGCCTGTGCGTCAATCAGTTAGGCTTGTCATTGAAATCTAACGGTTTTTACTGTTTAATATTTGTACTGAACCCTGAAAGTAAATAAGCTAATCTAGTACACGACGAGGACGATTCCGCTGCGAGTCGGCCATAAGCGCGTAAAATACGGTTATCTGATGAACATGCCTCACGCTCACTCGCCGCTTACTGTCCGATTACCCTAAACATGTTGCGCTATAACTCACGAGAGATGGCGCTGTTACACCCGTTTTTATTTATTTTTGTATTTATATTCCGTTGCAAACGAAAGTGGCGCCGAGATTTAGTAACTTATTCTCAAATGTAATAGTTGTCGGGAATAAAATGTTTTATACAACATGTAAGACTTTAGCGGGGCGTTACCCCGGGTTTCAAGGCTATAAAAATTGGTCTGTTGTCTGCGTAAAAGCTAGGGTAATGTGATAAACGAGATATGCTTTATTACGTTATCAATGGAGACGAGCGCGCAGCTTTCATCTTATGTTAATTGGTCAATACGCCTAATAAATCTTTATTGGATTCATGACATATTTTATTCTTCATGAAAAAATCATGTTTCTAGATTGGTTCGTGACAGTTATTTACACATTTACAAGAGATATTTACAAGATATTTTTTGATTAGATAGATATTTACAAGAGGCTCTATTCAACATCACGAGTCTGCTGAGCAATGCACGAGACAGGCTCTTCTTGATAGAGATCACTATGCTCTGTAACCGTTAATACGCGTGGGTGGTGGTAGATTTTTTTAGATTCTTGGTCAATCCTGGACAGCTACCAACTAAGCCGTTTCCTACCGTACTCTCCTAAAGCGTTTACCAACGAAGTCTTGATTATTAAGGCGTAAAGAAGCTATCCTCCAGGTTGGGCGTTTAATTGGTGACTCCTTCGGTAGATATTACCCAGGTTACCAAAATGATGGTTACCATTGAGTGTTTCGTCTACATTTCAGACTATTAATTCATGTCAGCAACTCAGGTGAGATGCTTGAATAGATATAGAATTTCGGATCATATAAAGAAATTTTTTTAGTCCAAAGATTGTTGGATTTATAAATAGAACCCCGAAATTACTTTAGCCGTTTAGGTGATTTCGTTCATGTTATGTCTCGCTCTAGTGCTAATTGGTTCCATCCAAATTCAAGCCATTATCATACATCAACTGGCAACCAGAGAGATCCTATAAGCCGGCTATGCAGTTGATCTGAGTGGTACAGAAGCGTGCAGAGCACACGAGTTCGTGGAATGCTTCGCATATCGACATTCTGTTATAGAGTAGCCAGCAGTAATTATAAAACACAGACCATCAATAACATTTTCAGTTATTTCAAACAGTATATCTTCAATATTTCCTCACACGTCTGAATGTTTTTAGGTAGGTACATATACAAATTTGTCTCAAATTTTTATGATGCGTATTTTTGTAAGTGTAAAAATCAAAAAGTGGCTAATTGTACTTGGTCTTTTTTTTTGTTTTATTTTAGAATACATTTTATTTAGACCATCTATCACATGTTATGTTTACAGTTAATTTCAAATGCTATTTTAGTAGCTTTCAATAATTAGTATGTAACCGGATTCAATTAAAACTATCAGTTCGTATGAATATCCAATTAGTTCTAATAAGTATCTACGTAGTATTTCATTTATACAAAATTTCAACAATATTTTGTATAACATTGATGTTTAGTATAGTACAGGCGGTCTATGTTCGATTTCTAAAGGAATATCTAATTTCGCAAATTTATTATTAGTTTAAAAATACAGTTCGCTTTAGATAATAACTTTTACTTACTTTGGTGAAGGAAACTGTCATAAGCAAACCAGAAACTTCTTCACAAAGTTCGTAACGTTGTTTGTTGTCTAGAAGGCTACACTTGTTTAGTGGAATAAAGTTTTTTGCCCAAATATAGTGGCTAGAGACTCGATACCAGCTGTGGGACATTTATGGGCTGCGATGAGTAATCTAATTGACTTCAAGAAATAGAATTGAGGTTTTTGTTTATTTTTATGTTAATAGCCGACAAACGAGCAGACAAGCCACCAGATGGTAAGTGGTCACCGTCGCTCATGGACATTAGCCAAACCAAAGGTAATACTGACGTGTTGTCGGCCAAGATATGACAAGAAGGTAAGGAATAATTGTATACAAAGTAACCCACCAAAAAACACTCCAATGTCGTTACAGCATTAATATATCTTATTTTTCTACTCCCAAGTAACCTCGAATCCTCGTCATTTCATATCGTTTTAAGATTGTCCTATGTCCCTCGGCGTAAACGCTTTTATTTTCGTTCGAACCTATGCTCGAAATTTGGGAACAATCTCGAAGTGCCGTTCGGTATAAAACGCGAAATATTAACATACAAAATACCAGTAAAGATTGGAAAGCAATCCGGTCCCGTCACGTCTCCGAATCGCAGCCTCCGCGCGGCTGTAACGGAGTTTTATTTCCCGGAAAATTGGTAAGTCATAATAATACGCTGACTCATAAATAAGGATCGACATTGGCCCTCTAGAGGAATTCTTTTTACGCCACATTTCACTCCTGCTTTGCCAAGTGTGAGTTTGCAGTGATTAACGCGTAGCGGAAGCGGAGACATGGGCTATGAGTTGAAAAATATCATAATAGAGTAAAAATAGATAATTTATTAGTAATTGCTCGTGAAGAAATAATTATTATATCATCGCCCTAATTATTCAACGAATACAAAAATGTCTTGGTCTTAAACACGAGATCTCTTCTGCTTTGGTATAAATACATAGTTTGGTTTTTCCTTTACTAGTTACAATTCAAGCCTCGCGTTCAACCACATCATTGTCCTAATGGCGGTCTTATATTGGTAGATTCGGATTTCGGCCTGCCTAAAAGACGAGCACCCAACGTTTTGCAAGACTGTAGTATAACAGTATTGTCTGTTTACATACTCGTGCGTCTTTCTTTTTGATAGTGTCCATTAGAAAGCATTCCATATTATTTAACTTCGCTACGTTCTCGAAGGAAGTATCGTTTTGTTTATGTATTATACTTTGTGACGATTATTTTTTCTAATCAACATAGATTATCAGCGCTTTATGTCTAATGTGGGTATCTAACACATGAGCTACTCAAGAGCTAATTTACACAAAATACAGATATTTTATTTTTAATTAATTAATTTAGTAGACACAAAAAAAATACAGCAACAAAAATATGTATAAAAGGTTTGCACAAGGATAGGAGGATGACCAAAAATTAAATCGATTACGAGGATAAAGAGAGAAGAGGGCTTCCTTGTACTTCAATAATCCTTTGAATTGTCTAGTGACAAACTAGCAGGCGAGCCACCTGATGGTAAATTGAATTAAGTTAACGCTCACACACACTCCAGCACTAGGATTTTCATATTGCGGGTGGCGCGGAGGTACTCTTACATAAATATGTCATTACGAACATCGACAACACGACCCGACAACATAGACAACGATATCTGCCTTGGCCGGGAATTGAACCTGGGACACCTCGCTCGGCAAGCACGATCACTACCCATTGAGCTATAAAATCGATATAAAAGGTCACTGCCGTTTATGCGTGTCTGTTATAGCTAAGAAATCTGTATGCCATTGAGTGTAATAACCCATTAAACATTTTGGGATTGGTTTTAGATAGAAATTGACCCGCCACCCCGCACTTTGAATATAGGTACACCTAGTATTCATTTTTTGAAATTCCCATTGTTTTCACCGAGGTACAACACATACAGGGCTCAGTTAACGTTCTAGATATGGGTACACGACATGTCCAATTCAATGAAATTCAACAGGTTTTGAATAATTAAAATCGCTTGGATGGAGCCTTTCAAGATTTTTGCCGGTGTGTAGCAGAAATAGTTTGTAAACACTCAAACACAATGTCCTATGTCATTTTCACGAGGCTCCCACTCCCAAATCAATATTCTACAGAATCTCGCGTTGCCGGCTAAAATTTATGCATTGGATTCGTTTTTTTAGCTTTTTTAACATAATTGTGCCGTATGTGGGCGGCCTAGAATATTGACCCCAATCCCATGCTACCCGAAAAGGGTGGCGTAAGAGGCGACAGAAGCTAGCCTGCTTGGTGGTAGGGTTTTACGTAAGGATTATAGTATCAATATTATTACGAGTATTAAGACATTAATATTATTATTGTTATTATTATCTTTTCATGAAGCCTGCCTGGCTAGCTACATCCTTCTGCTCGAGTCAGATACTTTCTTTTCTTTTTTTCGTCTTCTTTCTCGGCTGACAATGCTTTAGTGATACCTTTGGTGTTACACATGTCCAAGGACGACATTTTTTACGGCTATTCAGATGAAAAAAAAAGTTTTTTTTTGTAAAATATATCCCATTTTTCTACTCCAGTCGTAACTGACAAGACTTGACACAACTAGTATCAAACAAAAACGATCGAATACTAACTAGTATTAACTTACTTACGAAACAAACATGTTTTCAGCAGTAGTCTGATAAATAAATATGAATCGATCTTCCAAATAAGGTGTAGTTTTGTCCGTCACTAATCAATGCAAACCATGAGGCTCTGCACCCCATACAATACACATGACAAAAGTTATATAAATTGTCAGTATTAACACGCCCTCTAGAATCTTATCAACACGACCTCATCCTTTTGTACTTGGGCTGCTTATTTGTGACATATTTTATATCTTGTTTATACGTTGCTCTTCACGCCGCATTGTGGAATAATCTCGCTCAGTTAAATATTCTTCACGTGTAAATATACTTCAGACGTTCATCGTGGTGTTCCTATGTATTTGAATAACTTGCTGAGACTTATTAATCAATTTTTAAAAATTTATTTTATTGTTATTATAGTATAGTATAGTAATGAATAGGCATGTCTGTGTTTTAAGTGAGTGAGAAAAACTCTAGTTAATGGTCCGTTTCTTGTGTGTATTTACGTATTCTTACTTCTCTTTGGATCTTATCGGAGCTTTCCATGACAATATGTATATATATAAGATAAATATGAAATGATTACCACTAGCCGCAGGATTTTTCATTCGTAACTTCAAATAGGGCTGCATTAGGATTCAGAAGAGGATTCGATTCATTTGTAAGCGACGCTGCACTTATTACTAGTGCTGAGAATAATAATTCCGCACAAATGCCGTTAATGGCAGAATAATTTAATTTCAATCAGTTGAATACAAATATATTAAATCTGTAATCTTGTATTTAGTCTCAATGTCACGGCTATATAAACAGATCACTCAGAATAGTGATGGTAAATATGGATTTGATTATTAAAAGACAATTACTCAAATCACAAACCACATGTAGTCATGTGATATAAATTCTTCTGTAATCGCTGACCTAAGCTCATTTCATTATAATCAATTTAAAGCAATCGGCCACACACATCTATAAATCCGTTGAAATATTATTCACTTCTCATAAAGTGGATAAACAGACAGCACTCCATATTCTGGGGAGGCGATAATCAGCCCGGAGGCTAATTCTCCAAGCCCGAATAGCCGGGAACAGTTTTATCTCGCCCATAAGGCCACTACGAAAGTAATTCCACAAAACAAAGGGCCAGAATAACGAGCCAACAATTCCCCGGATAAGATATTCTCTGATCGGTCCACGAGATAACCCAGTAGTTCCGAGAATTATAAAAGTTTCCCGCAGACCGCCACGCAAATTGGGAATATATTGTCACCGTGGTTTACTTGAAGATATTGAGTTGAGATTAACTCATGTTTTCATTGGTTGGCTTTTGTCTGGCTCCAACGGTACCGATAATATTTTACTATTCAATGTAATACTGTCATAATATTTTCTTACCGACTCACATGACACTTTTCAAGTTTTCACTGCCACCTACATACTTTGTAGAATTAAACGTGAAATATTTTTTATGTCCAGATCGGAGTACCAGTAAAAAAGGCGGGTTTCTCGCTTTGACGTCTGCTAGAAACGCGTTGGCGATACCTTTCCTGTTATGGAGGGCCATGGGCTGCCTGCTACTTATCTTCTGCTCGTTTGTAGGTTATTTAGGAAGTAAAACAACATTAGACAGCCATTCAAAAATCAATAAAACATGGTTCAAATATCGGAATATTTTCTTAAGGAACATAATATTTCTAAGGCAGTAAAACAATCCGTTGCAATTCTGTTGTCCTTAAGTTATTTTTGTTGATTAAGTAGATCATAACGAGTTGCCTGAGTGCTACAATTAAATTAGATATATTAAACCGATCTTAATGAAATTTTATGGATTCCAATCGATACTTCCTTCAATTCCTTATTTCCTCGAAATTATGTGTTTATAATCAAACAGCTTTTACTCGTGACTTCGTCCGCGTTACCTTTAAAAATACCTTACTTTACTATAATAGGTAATCGAAATATAACTTATCATGAATTTACTGGATTTATAAAAAATATGTAACATACTACAACGATGTGAACAATGTCTTATGGAATAGAATCTTGGCACATTTTTACAAATTAACCATTAACTTTTTACATTAACTAGATGATAGGTTCTGATGATGAGACACAGCCTTGTAAAAAGTACTTAATCGCCAGCAATCTGCACTACAGCAACAGTTAGTACCCTTTAAATTATCAGAAGAGCCTTATGTAGTGCTGTGTGCCACTAATTGATTGAAGCTATGTATCTATTTGATAATTCTTATGATTGTCATGGTAATCGCATTCTTTGTTGATGCTTCTCTCCAAAATTTCGCATCAAAGCAAACGAAATTTTAAGGTCAATGATAAGAAACACTCGAAAATAATGATAATAAAAATATACAAATAAATATAAATATCTACTCTAAGGACATCTTAAATCTACTTCCAAAAGTAAATCTTTAAGATACCGGAGAACAAATTCTCGTTAGCAGAGCCGTTTATTTCCCAAAAGGGCTCAAACACACGAAACAAGTTCCATTCAAGTTATGATAACAGCGTAAGACCATCAGAAAGTATAAAGCAAACACAACTCGCTACTTCCAGGCAAGTTAAAATGGCCGCGACATGCCATGAAGTATAGTCGTCGCGGGAAATCTTTTATCGAGTTACGCCATTATCCTGATCCCTCGAGAACCGAGGCCAAAATTAAGGGCGAAGTGTGAGGATGGAAAGGAATGTTGTACATGATCCAACTTTTGATATAAAGTATATTTCTAGGTTACTCATGAACAGGACTTGTAAGCGGAATTTTAGGCTTTTGGAGGCCTCTGAACATCGGCAATGCGTGAACAAACAACAATGACAACAAAAGTGACAATGTGTGATAAAGTCTTTCTTCCTCAACTAATGAGCCTATTACTTTATTATTTACTAGTGGCCCGTCCACAACTCATTCGGGTTCAACAATTAATCATTATACACTTATACTTGATTATATCTTATGTTTATCAGGACCTTTCAAATGGTAAAAGATTTTTTTCAATAAAAGCATGACATCTATTCCAGATATTACCTTCCGTATATACATAAACACAAAATTGGATCTCTCTTGTTATAATATTACTATAGAATTGTTTTTTTCTATCCACTCTTATAACTAAGGCAAATTTGCTAAGTATATTTATGTTAAGTTTATTTACCAATGCATATTTATGATACATAAGTTTATTTAGGAATTCCATTATTGATATATAATATTTATTTATTTATAATTAATCCTTTCCCCATCTCCTTACCACTATCGAACGACTCGACGAACTGCAACTATCCATCCATCCAGATGACCTGCTTTGCTACGTCATTTATAATGCGTACCGTGATGAATTGGAATAGTCTGCTCGCATCGATGTTTCCATCTCATTACAGTGCGGATGACTTCAAAGCAAGTGAATAGGCTTTCTCTAAGTTAATGTACTTTACCATCTTTTCCGACATTGCCACATGCCATGAGGTGGGATCATAATCAAAGATTGACTAATGATAAATAGGTCAAAAAATTGCTTGTTGTAGCGTTTTTAAATTATTGATTGTTGAAATTGCCCATTCCCTTCAGAGCTGATCGATCCTATTTGTGACATCTACTCGTATTAATAGTTTATTCGATGTTAAGCATATTTATATGTAATGTTTTTGGTCTATCCACGTACCACAAATGGACTTCATAATATTCGATGCCTTTATCATTTCACTTTTTACTCGCAACTCTGTAGGCTTTTGTTTATTTGTTAAACTCGTTTGTCTCTGAACCTACTTGATAGAAAAAGTTTAAATTATTTGTAGTAACAAAGAAAATATTAACAACTTAATATGAATAACCGAGGAGCCGCCCCGACTTCACAAAGGTCCAATTTACTAATGAAGCACAGGAGAAGTGCGCTTAACAAAAACATGAAGTATGTTTTTTATAACAAGTCTCTTTTTCAAGAGATTTATCCAACCGAATCATTAATTGAAAAGAATTTAGATTGAGACTCTTCCGGTAAATTTCCCAAAAAATGTATTTCATACAAACCATGTATTGATAATTACGAACATAACAACGAAAAAAGCTGTCAGAGCGGTCGAGCCATTTTCAAGTGGTGAAATTTCATGCGGCAATTTATTTTTATTTATATAGATTAGTTATTGAGTTCCTTCTTTTACACTATTCCGTAATTATAACTTTACAACATGGTGCGCGTACGAGTGTAGCGCCCAGTGGTACCAGATGGCTATTATGAACGACTGCACTACGTCAAAAGTTTTGTAGTAAGTCTCTTGCAAAAAAGAATTTTGCAGATGGAGTACAAGTTAGACAGTTTACATTGTTCGCGAGCGTAGCAAATCAAATTTTCATCATTGTATTATTTTTCCCAAGTATTTTAATAATACTTAGTTTCTTAATTATTACTTTTATTTGTAGATATAGAACAGATACTACCAGGATACCAGATACTATACAGGACCTTTAAAAAATTAAACTTGTTGTTAGCAATGATTCAATTTGAAAACTTCATATAACTCTTTAAATGTAAGAAGTTGACATAAATGATAAATTAATCGGGTGTGACTATACAGTCTAGGCTTTTGGGCGCTTCTATCAAATTGGGCGCTTCTATTAGATCATTGGAATCTTGGCTATCTCAGGGAGTCAGTGGTTTGAGTTGCCATGCAAAGATAATAGTGTGTCTTTTAGACGCCCGTAGAGACCAGAACATTATACCTTGCGCGAGGTAGGCACCATTGAAATAGAAGATCTTATGTCATCCTGGTAATCTCATTTAAGATCTCGGAGCTTAACAATCCAAGTTTGTACCGGTATTGTATTGTTATTACATTTTATACGTTATTAGGGTTTTTAGTTCTTAAGAATCTTATATAACTTCAGGATTATGTAACATTTATCTCCTAGAAGTTCCCAGACCTAGTACACATAACAGATAGTACTCATTTTCCTCAATGTTAAAGGACATCAAAAGTTTTAATAGAATAAGAAAAAAAATAAAAAAAAAATTCCGTCGTGTTGTCTTGGAATATTCCGTTTGAAATTTCTAAAGTCTAATATTCAAAAATCGTGGGGTAGCCCTAATATCGGAGACTTGTCTAAATAACACTTGGACAGTGTTACTAGGTTACTACAGAACTATGGAAAGAGACCTGTAGCAGTGGTCAGAAGTTGATTTAACGTGAGTTAAGATATTGTTAGCAAAATATACTACAATAATAACTCAAACCATCATGTATTACATTGTATTATGTAATAGATACATGATACTTGTGTAAACATGGAATATCGAGATCAAACAATTAATGAAAAATGACGTCGCATGGGACAGTCTGGTAATTGAGAAAGAATGGAACGTATTCCAGCCTGCTGTGCCAATATGAACTATAAGAGAGGTTAGCGGCTAATTCAAGTATCGAATGTTTTTATGCCGACTTATAGAGGCTTAATTATTACAACCTAGATCAACGGCTCCAAAACCTTGCGGAAGCATAGAAGCGATCAAAAAATTTAATCCTTAGCGATCATACGAATAATTACCGACCGCGCCCGCGTTGAGTAAAACGATCAATAATTTAGGAGTGAACTGGAGGATTCGAACTGGAGGCAATCGTCCGGGAGACCTACTTTCAAACCACCAACCACATCTTCGATGAACTGTTAGACTTGGTAAGGAAAATTATTAGTCATGCCCATATTAGCACACCTCAAGTTTCGGCGAAAGTAATCTATTAATATTAAATAGTTAACCACAACCCGATTTCATTAATATTAATTTGGTAAGTTTTAAACTAAAAGTTAACACTTTAAAAGATTATCTTTATGTAACGAACGTGCGCCCATTAAAAGTTTCGATTTCAAATGGTGCGAATGAAAGTTCAGATCTGTACGGTAATAAACTACAAAATACAAGTTATTATAAGTTAGTTACAGCTGAAGTTACGAGTAGTATGCGGTCAGGGAGAAGTAGTTAGGAAAGTTACATATTTTACACGAAGCGTGGTTTACGTGGGTGTAATTTATTACATTTACTAATTTGGAATGTGTTTAAGTCCTTTTTATGGCTAGCTCGCACACGAACACATCGTAACGCAATGGCGTGTGATCACCATCGATATCTCTTCGACACCTTGACCGTTAAAAAGTAAGTCGTGAATTTGCTTTCTAACATTGCAATTGGCATATTTTAAATATGGCGGTTGCTTTAAGGAAGGTTGTAGGTGACGTGGCAGATAAAGAACCTTATCAACATGTAATAGCATCATTGAGAATGAAGCTGGGTTGAAAGGACTTCACCGATTTTTAAGTTAAAAATCAGTGTGCATTCACACAACAACAAACACAAATCAAACGTATAAGTCCTTCTTTTTTGAAGTCGGTTAAGAAGAAATCGAAATATTAAAAATATACTTGCATATGTTAAATTTTATTTTCGTTATCTACATTATGCTTATTACTCTTACTTTACATTTATTACATCTTAACAGCATGCTTATGTGTACTTAAATATCATCAGAAACGTAACACAAAAGAAACGTAACACAAAAAAGATGAATCCTCGCTCCGATGTCTCATCTGTGGGCTAGCAGGGGTACATTGTCAGCACGGTGGAAGGGGCTCCTTATACCTACCCCTCTTTTGTTTCTCTTTTGTACAGAATTATAGTTATTTTGGAATAATGATCCAGAAAATCCGCCACATGGTGACAAGTACGGGACGTAATTGTTTTCGGATATAACAAAGATAAAGGTGCCATCATGAAAGTATTAGACATAAAACCTAATAAAATGTTTAAACACGTTTTAAAAACTCGACAATTGTCGACAATCGAACCGAATTTGATCAATGTGCTGCCACATGAGCGAGCGATGGTTGAAATGGGAACCAACTTGAATAAAACATCAATATGTTAGCAGACCTGTCTTGCACCCAGTTCCTGTACCCTATGAGCATGAGGCTAGGATATCACTACGAACTTTGTTGCCCGCCTGCCATGTCTGATACTACAGTACTTTTCATTTTTCCACTCCTTTTACTCATAATTGGTGCTTCAACAATGCATTTTTATAAAACAGATATACAAACAATGAAGGCATTATTCCCCTAGAGTGATCAGAGAGTTTCATGAAACACCAAATTTTTAAAAAAAATATTAAGTTCTCACTATTTCTAACGTATCTCTCAATTGTCAAATGTAAATTTTTCTG
>PDGT01000055.1:742657-787585 GCA_003671415.1 Megathymus violae
CATTTATGAACTTGCATCGTCTTTTACCTTTAAAATATTGTACCTCATATTTTTTCAATAACACCTTATTTCGTTTTCTGCTAGTATCTAATCAAGAACATAAAAGTGAAAAGGGTCAAATTTCCGTAAAAACGGATTTTCATAGAAACGGAGATGTAACAGGGGGTCAAGTTATGTAGAACATACTTTAGTCCTAATTATAAAAGTTTTAATAAAAGTAATATTACATTAACTATTTCCTATTATTTGTTTGTAATGTCATATTTGTGTATGTCCATGCCACTCGCAACACGGGGAATCCTACTGCGGGGGAGTGAGTTTATGAACGTTTATATATATATATTTATTATTATATTTAAAAAAGTACAATAACCACTTTCGCAATTTCTTCTTTGCTATAAACCACCTATACCAAGACGATAGAGGAAGCAAAATCAATGACATGCATTACTGTAACAATGATATTCAGATGAATAAATAAATCCAATTCAAAATCACGTTTTAAGCAATAGTTTCTCAAGTATGGGTATCCAAACGTCATAATGAAATGTCATCTATTTCAAGTTAACTAGTGTGCTCTGTAAATATTTTGTCCGTTGTCTCTAATAATACGCAATTATACATATAATTTTCAAATTATATGTATAATTGTGGAAGTACTCAGGAAGGAAATGTGGGAATAGCCAAATAAATGATTGAATATTCAATTCAGTATGTAAATGGTAGAATTAATGTGTTAATTTGAAAGATAATTTAAATTTAAATAAACGATTCGTCAAGTTGAATATGATATGAGAAATTCCAGCAGGGATGCTTTTAAAATCAGACATACAAAATTAGATGAGCTAATTTAAAGCTTATGATTGAAATCGATGTATAATAAATATTAAGTAAACAAACTCACACACATATACCCTCACGTAAATATTTGGCGCGGACGGAAATCGAACTCGTAACCCCTGCCAGAGACCCTCTTCTGCCGACTAAGTATCTAGCGTCATCGTTAAGCATAATGTATTTAAAATTACAAACAGTGCAATCAAATATTTAATGTTAGTGTAAAAATTTATTAATCAAGTTTAAAGATATACAAAAATCTACTCGATTAACGTAACATGTTAAAAATTAAGCCACGGAAATTTAATGTAACTTAACGAATCTCATCGCTGATTGCTTGTTATATTGTTTAGTTCTGCGCATAACACACCTAGCTTAAACTGAAAACGAATGTACCTCAGTCTTTGAGTAAATTAAATTAAATTTTAGCAATGAAACTAGATTTCCCTCGGATACTGGGATTCAACTTACAGAGTAACCCTGAGCTTTGGATGTCTAATTTAATCACGAAGGCCATGTTAATAACTACCCGGCTCTATTAGGGTGCTAGGCGGGCAGAAACGCGCGAGGGCTCCCAAAGTAAATTTCATTACGATCCCGCAGTATTACCACTTTACGTCTTTCGGTTCTTCAACAGGGCCGTCAAAAGGTCAAACGTTGTCAAATCTAATAGATTCTAGTACTAGGCAAGCATAACTTATAAAGACACTCGTTATGATGTCCCGAACTTATTCAATACAAAATATTTATATATTATTAAAATTTTCAGCGTTTTACACCAATAAAGATTTCCTTTTGAGGTAGTGAGGTGAACATTTATTTATCTTCACACGTCGCATTTACTTATGGTAACAGGAACTGACAGACAGGACTGACAGGTTTACCATGTAATCTGTTTTTTTCTGCTTTTATCCATGGGGTGTCTTGAGTTTCAGAGAACGTAAAAGCTTAAGGAATGCCATAAGCACCATATTTTGCCTGGTTTTTATCATTTTTATCAGATTGGAAAACTACTATGTACATATTTTCTTAAATAATATTCTTCAGTGCCTGAAAACGAAAATGTTACCAGCAATAAATAAAGTCATAGTGGATCAAAGTCACAATCCTTTATGGGAAGAATTATGTTAGTTATATCGCTATGAAACAACATAAGAAACAATGAAATTAATAGACTGACAAAATTACAGGTACTGATAGCCGATGGGGAAGAAAAGTCCTCCGACGGAGCGAAAGCCATTCCACTCAACACAGACGACAATAGCTCCAGGTTCCCTTAAGTCTCGTGAGATTTACTCAGAACAGTTTTACCCAATGGCCGTTTTGAATGGTCGGTTACTTTGCCTGCCTGACTAACTACGATATTCTACTAAAATGAACCAAGAAGATTTTAACTTGTTTCGTTTGTATAGCCGTAGATCCAACCGGGGTCCCAGTTTCTTTGTAATCAGTGAGACGCTGGTGATGTAAGGTGATGGAGGGAAGACCTTCGATGTTAGCGATGTCTAGGCGGCGGTAAAATCCATAATTAATTTTCGGGACAAATACTTAAACTATATTAAGGTAATTAAATGGAATACAACAAAAATATTAAATAATTTCTAAGACAAGCCAAGGAAATGGCAGGACATCGCAGCTATGAAGAGGCAATAAGTTATTGATTCCATCAACGTTAGACCAATGTGATGGCCGCCTCGTAAAATTTATGTTATATTTCACGACATATATAAATACTAGCTCTAGCACGCAGCGCCTGTCGTCTAAAGCAAATTTATGAAAGGTTACTTGACGTAAAGTGAGTAAAGGTGAAGTTCAAGTTAGTTCATTTTGCTTGAGATATCAACGGCTATCAACCGACAGTTGGAAAGGTGACCGTTAGTAGCCAAAAAAAAATTCGAACGGTCCCGTGCTTTGGAATATGACATGCTGTTACGGATCGAAGTCGTTAGACAGCAGTTTTAAGTTCTCGGAAAACTCTCATATGAAAAAAAACTTCCGAAGCTTGGATTCCCTCGACTCTCCCTCCAATCCTTACTGAATAAGCGTCACGGAACAGATCCGAGACCTCCTCCAATGCGTGGAGAAACACGTGTCCTGCAATTTTTTTATAGCCTAATAGCAGACGAAAAGGTAGATATTCCAGCTGATGGTGATGATGAGTTAAGTGGTAATAATACTGAAAACAAATTTGATTTCTGTGTAAAATGCAATGAAAGGTCAAAAAACAACAACCGAACAGAAGACTCAAAGCGTCTCTCTGCGTCTCCTCACTGACACCTTAAAGATAAGTGCCATGAACATAAGTGCATACAAACATAGCTTCCATTAGAGCAACATTAAATTCAAAACATTGTTCTTTTACTGACTTAACTTATTGTCGTAGAAATATGAAGCTGCAGGCTAATTAACAGTTGAAATATAAATATAACCTTTGTTGTCCAACCGACTATCTATTCCGACAAAATTCAAACTGAGCACTTCGAATGGATTCACCGTAATTGACAACTTGCTCGGTCGTGCAAAGTAGCATTTGTCGGTGTGCCCATCTGAATATCAAATAGTTTTGTATTATGCCACGTCGGCCAAATAATAATAACCTTTTAGCCATATTTGTTCCTAGTTTTTTTATGTTAATGCTAAGTGGTCACCGTCGTCCATGAACATCAGCAAGACTAAAGGTATCACTGATGCATTATCGCCTAGGAAATGAGAAAAAGGTAAGAAATAAAGTACTGGCTCTGAAGCTCCTTGCCGGGACACGAGTCGTTTGGCAGCTGACTCAAGCAGAAGGGAGGCAGGCTTCACGGAAAGGTAATAATATAAATCTTACGCGAAGCCCTACCAATTTCATGTACAGTTTTGTTATTATTATAAATTACTTATATCAACACGATAATTCCAATTATGTCATCAAGTACCAAATAGAGAGTATATACAATAAAGATCTCTGCGTATACCTACTCTTTCATCCAAGCAAGACAAATTTGAACTCTGTCCAAACACTAAGACAATGAAGTTGTTCTCTCCCTGACCGACAAATGAACACGATATACAAACAGACCGTCAGACAATCCATCGTATATTAGTACAAATGAAACATTTTATTTTCATATCCTGAGACAGGTGGTCGTAATGGTGGCCGCGTTTTATTGCGTTTTTATATCTTTATATCGTGTTTAATGTGTGTACCGCATTTATTTGCTGTTATTCTTAAGGCAAATTTCACTTTATGGCGTATAGTAACTTTCGCTTTTAAATGGTAAAATGGCACTTAAGTTTGCCTTTTGAATGTTGTTGATCCATTTAATTTATTTGTTAATTGATTAAATTTTACTGACGCATTTTTAACTGCACAAAATTAACGGTTGGACTGTTTATCTATCAAAAAGAAACGAAAAACGAGCAGATGAGCCACCTGATGGTAAGTGTTCACCGTCGCCTATGGTATATAACTGATGCGTTGTCAGTCAAGAAATAAGAAGTTTAGAGGCCGATTGAAGCAAGGATGGTAGTTAGTCAGGCAGGATTACCGGAAAGATAATAATCCTCGTAATAATATTAATGACTTAATTTATATAATTTATGACTATATTGGTAATATAATACTTACGAGAAACCCTACCACCAAACAGGCTGGTTTCTGTCGTCTCTTAGACACCCTGCTCTGCCAGTATGGGATTGAGGACAGTATTCTAGGTCACTCCAATACGGACAAAATTTTAGTTATAAACAAAGTCATCCCTCTTTAATCTTTTATTCTAGATTGATTTACATCTGTCTTTTATACTCGTAGTGATTACGTCAACTCAAAGGTCCACTTTTACTATCTTCAAGCTATGAGAAGCCACTGAAAAAAGCGCTCGTTTCATTGTAAAGGTTACTTTAATTTTAAAGGAAATACCATTTACAACGACCGTAAGCAATTATTTACTTGCAGCGGCAGAATTCGAACCTAGACGACCTTTTAAACAATGGCCTGCTACATACCCGTATTAGTTTTTCTCTTAATTTGAGCAAAATTTGTTCAGAAATGGTTGCTTAGCAAACATTTATGTGCTAATGTTTATACAAACCGATCAAATATAGGATTACGCCACGAATAATTTAGATGTCGTCCCAAATGAAGAAAACCTTCCACGTTCCACTAATCCGCCGAGTCCAATAACAATTAAATTTGTTAAGTACAAGGATATGTTTAGTTTATATACAAAATATACCTCAATTACTATAGTAATTCATACTATAATAACGACTAAGTATAAAGGGACGCATCTATTGCTGAGTGTAAGTCAACCTCCGCATCTTATAGCGCGTTCACTGACCAGCGAATAAGCGTTGCATTATTTCCTTTATGTTGAATGTGAAAACGACCTCTCAAAATATTCTCCAAAGTACGGCAGCGCAGTTTTTTAACCAATCTTCTACCACGTCTTATAAGTGACTCGTGCCATTAAACTATGTAGTAGAGATTTTTCGTTGGCCTATCTTGGAATTTTCCAAGGAGGTTTTATGTAAAGAGTAATGGTTTGAAACTTTTGAAGTTTGCCCGGGGCATCTGGGGTCGAGTTCTGCTTAATTCACTGAGTTATCGAAGTTACGTATGTTCGAAAAGGAAAAAAAATATTAAAATGTATCAATGAATGGAAGCATTGTAAGATTCCCATATACAGGACTGCTCTGCCTTGACTCTGGGCCAATGTGCCCAAATACAAATGAAGCTCACTCGACTCCGTGCAGCAGCGTGCTGTTACTTTTCTCCGAGGTTAAGTCTGTTGCCGCGCCTACCTTTTCTGCAGGGCAATGTTCGGATCGCTCGTAACCCGACCTACTTGCGCTAAATTAAGATTTATATTGTTAACCACCGTCAAATGTATAATATATCTCTCTCTGTACTTAAATGGCGAATGAAAAAGTTGATTTCTTCAGAAAAAGGGCTTATTTGTGATAAAAATACCAGTTTTTCTACCAAAGAATTACCAAAATCTTCAACGAGATATACGTTCCCTCTGTGTACTTTACTATTTATACAATGCTGAGTCTGCTAAGTTGAATAGATTCAACATGGTGCCACCAAACTACTCTCTGAACTGCACATTTCAAAAAAGCTTGAAGTTTCATCCACACCTCCTAATATTTGGCAATCTGCCTTACTATAACAGCAACGCAGTAATAATTTCCCTGGAATTATATATGTTCACACACGACGATGGTCATTTACCTTCAGGTGAGACGTAAGACTATTTATCTGGCTCCGGTATCAAAAAGTTCAACATATGCCTGAACTTTACCAAATTGCAGTTGACCAGTATGGTTGCCTTCGTTGTTAATTCGTTTCATAGATGAATGGGCCACGGTGACCACTTACTATCATCATCATCATTATATCATCTGCTCAATAATCATGTATTACTATAAAACTTTTGAACTAAAATTTCACATGAAGGTTGACTTGTGTCCAGCTTGATTAAATGCACTAACATGTAAAAGCCGTGCTTTGAGAGTATCCATTTTAAACGGATAACACCGAAGCAGGCAAGCAATTTCTGTCCGTCCTAGTACAGGTAAAAGCAAATGCAAAACGCTGCGTTCAGCCTGAGGGATCTGAACAAAGGTCGATGGATAATCTGTATTAACGCTGTACGCCGTGATTTCCAATGATGAAAAGGGAATAAAATCATAATCCCTACGCATATTTTTCAAAATTTGGTCTGTAGAATAGTACGATACATAACAGTTGCTAGATATTCGCTTAGTAAATATTGGAACAGTGCAAAGTTTCTCTTTGAATAACCCTGTTTACAATAAACTTTTACTGCGGTTTCTAAATGTTTGTACTGACTAGACCATTTTATTTCTTCATTGCAAACTGTACTTCGTCTAAGTATTTAGCTGACTGCTCAAAGTTTACAGAAATTAAATTAAGCTGAACAGGGGTTTCTTGTCGGATAATTCAATATGTAACATATAACAAAACAGAATGTTTTAAAATCACATAATTTATACCTTGCTACTAATATTAAAGGTGTAACGGGCCCAAATTAATACATTATGTATTTTGAAAATTGGGTTAAACATTATTATTGATATGGAGGTCTAAGCAGCAACTCTTATATTGTAAAATATGCAGAAATCAAACTAAAATAAACACACGACTCAAAAAAAATCTTTTCATGGTGTAATCAATAACATGTTATCTAGTTAATTTTGTTTTCCAGGAACGAATGTTTTCACATGGGATAGGACGAATAAACAAGTTCAAGAAATCAGTTAAATGCCACCTGAATAACATCGTGTTATTGCAACACTCTTATTTAAAGATTTCCAAAACGCTCCACCAAAACACCTAACAAAACTTTATTGTGATTAACAATATCGTTTCTGAATAATTGGAGGTACTGCCCATGTAAATCACAACAAAAAGATTTTTCCGCTTAATACATTTGGACGAAATGTGTTTTTGCTATAGCCATGTTGAACTAAAATATCTTGTTACGAAGGTTAAGCTGTAAGCAATTGCGGCCATAGAAACCAGGTACTGATAAAACTACCTCTATATTAGGTAATTCTTACCTTTATGTCTTGTACCAAAAGGCGAATATCACTTAACGTTTGCTTTATTACCTGTATTATGTATTGTTCTATTGTTTACCGAGGATATTGACGCGAAAGGCGTAGAATATTTCAGAAAACCCAGAAATTTTATAAATAGCGAGTGGGGTCGCTTGCGGGTCATACGAATTTAGAATGCAAAAGCGAAATGCCTACGATCAACGAATGCGATTGTGGCTGTTTATTAATGTTGAAGTGCAATAAAGTCTCTGCGAAATAATTTTGGCGTTTTTCGGACCCATGTATTCTGACATGTAACAACATCATACAAATGTAATTAGAGAAAATGTTCATCTGGTAAAAAAATTTTGGAAGAATAATTTTTCGACGCAATGTTACTTCAAAATAACGACCATTCGCACAAACATCAAACCATTCTATTTCTCGATGCAAAGCGAGTTCAAGTTACTAGTTACTAATAAAGTTTAGAAATTCGAGACATATCAGAGATACTTGTCTGCTCGATCATAACATTCTTATTTTGTGCTATTTCTGTTAACGACCAAACGACAAAACTTATTTCCATAATAAACAATAGACGACGCAGTCACAATAACGAGCACGAAACCGAACGATCTAACATTATAACATTTTCAAGGCTATCAAGCTAGAGCTCGTAACCCTTTGGAGTTAAAATTAGGCTATATTAGCTACCCACTTCGTATCTTGCGAACTTTATAACTTTCTTATTATTATGTATAATTTACACGATAATATAATTTAATCATATGCTTTGAAGAACTCTTCGTCATGGTGATTTCACCCACTTAACATTGCATCACGTCTTAAGCAATGAAGTCCCATCCACACCCATTGGATTCGTGAATATCCTTCACGGTCTGTTTTTTCACTTTACTATTTAAAATTTGGAATGAATTTCTTTATGTTGTATATCCAAACCATCATGATAATTTTTTAAAACTATAAAAAAGAGCTTTTCTCCAAGACCGATACATCGGTGACTCTTATGGTGTTTAATTATTATGATTACTGCAACAAAAAAATAATACAATAATAAATGATTTTCCTTCATTGTCTTGTTTTACTGAAACTTAATTTCTTACAACAGCGAAACAGTTTGTCAAAGTTTAGTTGTGCTTTGTTGAAGCAAGGATGCAAGTTGTTTCCCCTGAGATACATCTGGTGTTCTCGAGCTACCCAGTAATAGTTAATATTCTTTAGTGCAACTTTTAGATGAAATTGATATTTATTTCACTGTTTTTATTGATGTTTGTTTTGTAGTGTAACTACTTGATCTTAATCTCGGGTTAAATGTAACTTGAGCTCTTAAAAAAATAATATTCGTTTTTATGACAAACGTGAATCAATCCACAATTGGTAAGAAAATGGACTATGGCTTTTAACCATTACATTGGAACAGGTAATTCGAGTACAGCTACGGGACAGTTAAGGGTTGTGATATGAACAGAAAATACAAGTTGTATTACAATGTTTTAAAATCAAAATATACTTAAATAACGAGTCAATGAAATCAATAACAAAGCAACTACTCATATCACAGAGCAAATAACATATAAATATGGTAAAATTCCTCTGTGTAATATTGAATTTAATTGGGTTAGGTTTATACGTAGTTCACGACGTAGAGTTTTTACATACATTTATTTTTTTATGTTTACCCGGATAACAAATGCTGGTATATGGATATATCGATAAAACCATCCCCTATGTCCACATTATATTCTTTAATAACGCAATCGACCCTGCAACCCTTTTTTATTTAAATAGCCGACAAACGATCAGAGGAGCCACCCCACGGTAAGTTGTCACTGTCACCTATGGATGTTAGTGACACCATAGGCATCACTTATGCTTTGTCGGCCAAGAAAGAAGTAGAAGGAGAGAAAGAATGTACTGGCTCACTAGCCCCCAGTCGAAACACGGCTTTAATCAGGAGCGTAGTAACTAGGTAATAGTGGTAGGCAGGCTTCACAAAACGGTAATACCAGTAATAATATTAATGGTTTTATAATAATCAATATCTATACATATAATAAAATTCTAACTCATCGCTTTCTGTACATGAACAATATATGAGAAAAAACATTAATAGGGGCCTTTATTAACGTGATAGGACACAAAACAGTAGTTGTTAGAATTTTTGTCTGTTCGCCTGTGCGTTTGATCGCACTAATCTAAGAAACGGTCTTACGGATTTCATTCTGGTTTTTACTAATACATTGCAGTGAGCTTCAGGGATGCTTAATATTTAAAGTTCGTTTCATTGCAATCCGTCCATAAATAAGAAAGTTATAAATTAATTTAAAATAATGCGGGAACTATTAGCGTAAGGCGTAGTTATCCCGAAGCCAAACGAGGGCAGTTAGCTATCATTGATAACATAATCCTTACGTAAAAACCTACTACTAAAAAGACAGACTTCTATCGTCTCTTATGAGACACACAGTTCTGCCAGCTGCGATCGGAGCTAGCATTCTTGGCCACCCCAATACAACTGAACACTGCTGATAGTAATGAAAGGGTCTCTGATCCAATTATCGCTTTGGTTAGACGTTTATGTGTTCTTGTGTGTTTCTGTGCTATCCATGACAACGTATCATAGTGTGAGTAAGCGTATATGTATATGAACATATATCTATTTTTCTATTTATTTGTGTGAGTATGCGTATATATAAAGATATATCTATTTTCTATTTATTCCTGTGCGATTGCTTAGATTCGATGAACTAACTTTCTTTTAACATACCCATTTAAATTGGAACGAGTACCATTATATGCTGTTAGGGTTACCACCTGGTATCGTATGCGGGGACGCATACGTTGTGAAGATGGACGATTGTTAGGGTTTTGAATTTAGTTCCGGGAATTCACTGTAATCGCATCTGTTCACAATATTCACTGCGATTAGTTTATGGGTTCCGTTAAGTGACGGTGCCATATTTCATGGGTAGAGAAATAAAGAACAAGAAAGTGACACTCACCGAGTGTTGGCGTAATAATTTATGAATATAATAAAAAAAACAATGACGAAGGGAATTGTGTTGTGAGAATGGAATGTGAGGACATTCGGTATACATAGGTATACATAAAGCCATCAACGATTTACAGTATACAATCGTTGGTTAAAGGGTATTGAGTGCAAATTATTTTGACAATTTCGTCAACCGTTGATGTCGCAGTGATTAAGTAAACTACTCGACCGACGAGTAAATGTTAGCTCAATAAACTAAGAGCCTAAACCAAACTTTTGGGATCTACTCTGATTCAGAAACATTTCGTAGCGTCATATACCATACTAACGTAACGTCGTGCGTTATTTCCAAGAACCAAAATACAAATAAACATTTATAAATATTTGCATTCGTGTTCATGTTTACGTATTTTTTAATTTGCGTTTGCATTTGCTAAGTAAATTAAGTTAAGATAAATAAATTCCTCTACTCAATGTTTTGTTGCAGCTATTGCATCTAGTAATATCTATAGAAACTATTTTCCTTGACGAAATACCTATGTATATACCATTAACGTTATTTCGATGTGAAAAACAACATGTCATGAAAATACTCTAAAACAGCGTCGGAATCTATTAATCTCCAATATATACCAAGATCCATTTATATGTTTATGTATAACGCAAGCGTCTCTTTTTATCTCCATCTTGTGTCTTCCCAAGTTGATGGCCGAGAGTTCTTTTCTTGACTGCCGTTTAAGAAACCAGAAATCAAAACATAAATGCACTCTCTGAATCATTGTATCCCGTAGAACATTTTACGTTCCATTGCGATACTTAATTTATTGATTTCCAACCGCACTGTTGCTGAATTTGTCACTAAGACATTGGGGCCATGAGTGCCTTTATGCAAACATAAATAAATAAGTATAATAATAGATAAAGACAGATAAATAGTAATGTAATTACGACGGTTAATTTTATCATCGGATCATTATTAGTTCAGTAACGCAGTGTGCTATGGACAGTTATGCCCGGTATTTAGCAAACGCCTGAATTTGGAATGACCACATCCGTATACGACTAGTAACAACCGACATAATTCACAGTAATAGCCATGTGAAGAGGTAACAAGCACGCCACGTGGTTTGGAGGAGAGATGACTGGTAGGAGTTATGAGTCATCGAATGTTTGATAAAGGATGCAAAAGTTAAAAGAACTAAAGTAAACGTGGGCATGTTGAATTAAAAAACCCGATAGCTACTTAGACTTGGGTTCATTAAGAAAAGGTATGTCCAACAAAGTGATCAAATGTGTATAACGAAATTAAATTATAATTGGAATTCTAGTGATATTTAGCCGTTGTAGCATAAAATTATGCATTAAATTAACTTATCAAAAAATACAAAATTTTCAGTTAATACAGACTAGGGATGTTATGGATATACAGTTTCGGATCCGGACATGGATACGGATATATGATTAATATTTCACAGGTTTCGGTTATAGTTATGGATATATAATTATTTCGGACTATCCGATTGCTTCGGATAATTTCGATTATAGATATAAGATGATTTACGACTTGGAAAAAATATATAATGTAATTACAACAAACAAAGTTTGACTTTGTTTTTAGGTATTATGTGGTATTATAATCACAGAAAAAAACTAATTAAATCATAAAAACTGTCTAAAATGAGAACGAGCCGCGTCGTTCTCCAATGTATCCATAACAGCGTAAAGTCATAACGTGTTTTATTTAGACTATCCGAAATTATCTGAAACTTTTTTATCGGATTTGGTTACGGTTTCGGATATATTTTTATTTCGGATATCCGATAGTTACGGTTACGGAGCTCCATAACATCCCTGATACAGACATAGTTGGATCATATACTGTGTAAGGGGCTCTATCTACCTTAAGCTTAAGTTTAAGTCACTGTCTGGTTGATGTGTTTTTCGGTTATAAAAATTTTCCTCTCAGGTTGTCCCAAGTTCACAGTGTCAGTGTCTCACACGAACGATAAGTACTGGCGGTTCGTTACACGTTTCAATTCGCGTGTAATCAAATTGGGACGGACACTCAAACCTCTTCACTCCCTGGAACCGCTCTTTGATCTACAAGAGCATATGGGTGGCGGTGGTGGATTTGGGAGGTCGTTTTATATTTCGTGTTTACCTATTAAGTACTACGTGCGTATTCTTAAAACCACGAGAAGATTTGCCACATGACTTGTTGGGAAGAAAATAGTTCATGTAGAAATATGTCAGAGAAAAGTAAATTAATACGTGTGTTTCATTATAAAATTACAATTTAGTTGCATTTGTATATCACAGATAATAAAATTATGATTGCCTGTGTATCCAAACCGCAGGTTCTATGGAAAACCTTGGACAAATGCAAAAGTGTTGCGGACGAAATGATGGAGAAAATCTAATAAAATAATAACTTTAAAACGCATTATTAGTTTGATTTAATAGAAACTCAGTAGAGTAGCATAATGCCTATTTATAAAGTTTTAAATGGCTTCCAGTTATCTTTGTATTTATTTGTGTTTGGGGTTTCGTCGTGTTGGTGGATAGAGAAGTACGAAAATTAATGAAAAACATTAATAGATAATATTGACAAACTCATGTTACGTTAACCACACTTTGAAACAAAGAAAACCTATCATTCATTGTACTACCGCACAACACATGTTCCCGGCATCTTCAGAACTTGTACGAGCAGTTTTCTGGTACATATTTACATCGTAAAGATAAACAGGATTGAGCATAACTAAGAATATAAAATCACAACGTAAATGGTCTGTAAAAAAAACTGAAATTATTTCTCCACAAAAATGTTTGTCTAAAGAACAATGTTTAAGGAATCAATATACGAAAACAAATGATTATAACTCAATCATGTAGTTTAATTAATATACATATTGCTTAATTCACTGAACCTGGAATATTATATTTAAACTTAATATATTTAATATTAACTGGCCAATCGCTATAACTCATACAATAATTTTGTTAGCACAAATGAGACCTACGAATATTGATCTAAGTGTAGCGGCACATTTACAGAAAAACACGCTAAAAGTACCAGCGAACATTATCTCGCGTTTTGGTGTAAGCGATATGTCGAAAATTAGGGTAAAAAATGTTTGTTACTAGCATTTTAAATAAAACCTGAAGCCTGCCTGACTAGCTGCCACCCTCCTGCTTGAGTCAGCCGCAAAACGACTCGTCGTGTTCCGGCTGGGGGCTTGAATGCCAGTACTTTCTTTCTTCCTTTCATCTCATGTCCTGGCCGACAACGCATCAGTGATATTTTTAGTCTTACTGATGTCCATGAGCGACGGTGACCACTTACCATCAGGTGACTCGACTGCACGTTTTTCCGCTATGTCTCACAATACGCCTAACGCATAAGTTAAACATAAACACGACTCAGCTCCGACAAGTCTAACCCCACACCGATATGGACAAGATGTGTACCGTATAATTACTAATTTCTAACGTATATTTACAACACTTCATCCCAATTTGTAGTGGTAATAATAATATTAGTGGCTAACTTTATTTAAGTATGTATTACATTGTTCAGGTCACAATTTAAGAAATATAATTATGTGCTCGTATAACAGCACATTTGTAATTAGTCCATCATCATTCTCCTGCCCTTATCCCAATTTTATTTGGGGTCGGCGCAGCATGTATTTTTCTTCCATACTTCTCTATCAGACGTCATCTTACTTGTAACTTCCATTTTAGCCATATCATCCTTCTTCACACAATCCATCCAATTAGTCCAAATTAGTCCAATTTAAACAGTACTACTAAGGACTATCATTGACCGTCACGTTTAAAGGCCACTATTACCAGCGTTCATCGTAAACATATATTTATACTCGGACATAAAACGAAATGTTACTTAATCAATTACCTAGTATCTGACAGGAAATGTTTTTAAAACTATTACGTCTGTTGGGTTGCTCCGATCCCAGGGGTGACGTTCAGTGAACTCCGTAAAAGCTTTGTCTTTTCATCTATCCCTGGGAATTAGTTGTAAGTCAAAAAACTCAATTGTAATTATTAAATAACATCCATTGCTGGTTAAGTTTTAGCATGCTTTGACCTTTCTATATATTACTATGCTTAATGCGCAATGGACTTAAAGTAGCAAGAAGAATGGATTTTTAAATTATATATATACAAGTAGGTGGTAACAGACTTTTATACATAATAATTTATTATGACGTATAAAAACTTTTGGAGACATTAAATATTCAATTTAGAACTTTAAATGGTTAATGCTTAAAGTTGCTCTTTTGTGTAGTTAATTCTGGACGAAATGAATATATTTATTTGGTTGTAATTTAACATTTTAACCTAGCATAAAAATAGTTTGAGTAAAATGAGTTTTCGTTTTCTTTACGCCTTTAGTACACCGACGCGTTCGTATGCAGCCGCGAAACGACTAAAAATCTATAAATTGTACGGTAGCGTTTCGTATATGATAAGTCTCACTCTAATATTAGGGAGATGAGATAGTCGCGTCCTTGTCTATACTGTTTCGCAGGTAACTGCGAAATGCCCGTTCCATATATTCGCTAGTAGTGTTATGTTTCGCAAAGCGTAACCGCGCATTCTGTCGGAGCGAACTGATTTTCGCATAATGGACGCTGAAAATATAGAAAAATACGTACAAAGATATGGCGTAAATTTCAAGAGGAGACAGGGACAGATGGCTTAGAAATAATAATAATCTTCATGTGATTGAAGTTCTAAACATAGTTTATTTTCTTCAAGTCTCCTTCGTCTCTGATTTATTTCAAGCAACCAGATTCTACTCTTTTTTTTAATACTCACACCAGCAAACAATAATTCTTCCTCTTCAGAATTTGAAAGCGATGACTCAGATGACATCATAGACGATGACATCCACACTAACGGTCCATGAACGCTGCTATGATATTTCTTTGCGAAAAAACTACAGTGTATTAATGTTTCGTTATCCGCAGTAGTTTCGCAGAAAATCGTTTCCGCATATGTACGCATCGGTGTACCAAAGGCTTTATGAATTTTGGATTACAAATTCTATATAGTATCGTTTTGCAATTTCTATTTAAACACCGATTTATAAAGGTGCAATAAAAATCATCAAGGTTTCAATTTGAACTTGCGAGTGGATTTAATTGTATGAAATATATTTTATTTTTGTGCAATATATTGTTACTGAATTACATTTTTGCCTCATAATGTTGCGAGAATTCTATTATCTATCTAAAACATCATAATCCCGATTATATTCATGGTGACGGTATCTAGCGCAGAGCGTAGGAATCTCGAAATTTTGAACCCTCGGAAATAAATTGAACTTCAATAACAATTCTATTTTTTATTTTCTACTTTGAAAATTATTTTTCAAAAAATATTAATCTTGTTGTTGTGTTTGATCCCTATTGGGAACCCTTCTCGAGATGGAGCTGGAGTTTCTCCATCGCGTCTACACCGAGCTGCGCGCGAGTACGCCGCACGCGCCAACTCTTGCCATAAGGTAAGTAATCCGTCATCGTTGAAACTGAAACACTGTTTGGGTACAACGTTATATGTTGTTCGAGGAAATGGAGTGTTGGATTCGTGAAGAAATCTCTCTAGTGTCAGGGCTGATACTACATAGTTAATGTCTTGATGGATTGGCATCCCAAATCAATATGTTATACATTTTTTGCTGTGTTCCATCAGGAATAATCGGATCAAAGTCTGAAACGTTTAAAAGCATGTTATCTAATATAAATAAATTATATTATGTACCAATCATTTTCCAGCTATTTTCAACGGTGTGTATAATGAAAGTACATTTTTATTAAACACCACCAAACTGCCCTCGCTTCGCTTCAGAAAAATTCCACATTACGATCACCTGGAATGTTTTAGGACTGGGTATTTTCTCTTTATAGTTATTTATGGACGGATCGCAATGAAACGAACTTTAAATATTAAGTGTTGCTTACTGCGTCATATTAGTGAAAACCATAACGACATGGGTTAAGCCGTTTCCGATATTAGCGCGAACCAACGCAACGCAAGCAGACTAAAATTCTAATAACTATTGTTTTAGGTGCTGTTGAGTTAATAAATGTCTCTAATACTAATAATAGTTTTTGCCATTAATCCTTCAAATACAGAAAGCGATCAGTTAGAATTTTAATTATTTAATTGATCACAATAAAAATATTAAAATAAAAACAACAGTTCGATAATATGTTAATGAGCTAAACTTAGGAAGTAAGAGTAAGGAAGAAAAGAGCGGCGATCTTAATAAAGATCACAACTTAATGTATTTCCTGCTATTCTAGCACTGCTAAACTATTAAATCGAATAACGTATTAATATTAATTTCAATCAACAACGCAAAAAATAGCCAAACAAAAGCGAACCAGCCAAGTTATTTTATGTTATTGATTCGTGTTTCACTCCAAGCATAATATTTTCCCAACTTCCCACCGACAAAGTATCGCTGAAAGTTTTCTATAAATAAATAAACAGACCCATGTCTCCCTTTCGTTGTATCCATTTACTTTTTTCACGCGCACACAAAATAACTGCCAGATATGTTACGACACATGTATACATTTTTAGGGGTTCGGATCGTTTGAATCGAATACTCTTAGTGTGAGGTAGTTTATCTGGAACGACCTCGTGTTCAAACCAATATTTCTGGCGTCAGTATACTCTGCTGGTCAAGAAAGAAATTGCGTCCGCTCCGTCCTATTAAACGCCAAAAGGCCGTGTACTCTCTCAGTGTAATTTCAACCGTACCTATTTGATGGTATGAGTAATGTTTTTTACCTGTCTAGTTATTTACCACCCTTCAATCAAAATAAACCGCAAAAGCTTTTTACAGTGCTTCAATTTTATCCAAGGTTATCAAAGGTTGTTCTTCTTCAAATTTAGCCAGGAAAATATAAACGTACCATACGGGTTTTTGTAAAATCGCATATTTAGATGTTTTCTCTATACTTACACCAACCTTACGCCAACTTCATAGTTTTCTATAGGTAGGCTCTTAAGTGAATGCCTCGTTATTTCTTTAGGCAATACCTCTTTGGCTCGTTCCTGGGGAGTATTTTGGTCCCTAAAAGACTAAACCTTCCAGGCACACAAACAACAACTTGCCATATCTGATTCTCGAGAAGCAACCCTTCTTGAGGTTGCAAATATGTATAAATATCACGTGATTGAGGGAAAACATTGTAAGTGATCTATCTATTCATACAATAAAGTTCAAAATGATCACTTGTATAACATGAAGGATATATATGAGAAAAAACTGTTATTAGGGGCTTTTATTAACCCAATGAAACCCAAAACAATAGTTAGAAATTTTGTCTATTTGTCTGTTTGTACGCGCGTTTAGTCATACTAATCTCACAAACGGCTTAATCGATTTCGTTATGGTTTTCTCTAATGTATTGCAAGAAGTGTCAATTAACATTTCATTGTTTCATTGCATTCTGTTAATAAATAAATAATTTATAAATTAATGTTTCTATTTCATATAATAAGAAAAACCTAGTTATAAAACAATGCAGGTGCAATTTCGAGGGTGGTTTGCTGGTGTCCTAATATATGTGTGAAGTCGACCAATCCGCACTTAACCAGCCAGCAGCTTAGCGTATTGTGGCTTTAACCTCTTTCATTGTTAAAGGAAACCTAAACCCAGAAATCAGACGACGGAGCAACGAGGTGAAATCCACATCAGTTCTACCCAATTTTAGGGAGAAACCCTGCAATTTGGATTGTAATGAGTTTATAACAATATATCGTCTTAACCTGAATAAAATAGCAATTTCTATCTGATTATCATTAATCGAATCACTACCGAAATAGATAGTAAGAGCTCGAACAGATCGAAAGAGAAATCAACTACTCAGTTGTATTATATCTTTACAAATGACTGATATGGTAAGCGGTGAAATTACAAGTATAAGTTACGATGGAGACCTCGCCAAGGTCGCAGTCTTCGATTGACTGCCCCGTAACAGACAGCCATTTGAGGAGATGCCATTAAATACATAAATAAACGTTTACACATTCATACCTCAGCACTAGGATTCCCTGTGTCGCGGGTGGCATGGACAAACACACATATGTTATTACTGTCACATAAATGTCTGAACCGGCCGGGAATCAAACTCGGGACCTCACGCTCGGCAGGCAGGGTCACTAGCAACTGGGTTATGGGGTCGTCTTTGATGACACATTCACTTTTATACTGTACTAGCTGCTCCGGTAGTCATTTTTCTGCAATATTAAAAAAAATGCTCCAATATGAATTATTTCTTTTTATCATCATAATCTCGGGTCTTCTCTAACAATGTGAAAAGTATTGGCCCTAGTCCAGTACACAGGTCAAATATGGATTGAAGGATTTCACACACGTTTCAGAACATTATGGAGAATTTTGAGATAAGCTTTTTTCTTTATGATGTATATTTCACTTGAACAAATTATAATTCGATTCCAACAACACCTTTGGAGAATTGGAGGTAGTGGAGTGTACGATTTGAAACTGGCACCCGTGGCTATTGAAGACTCTAGAATATTTGTGCCAACGGTTACTATACAATGGCTTATAAAATGATACTTGTTGGTAACTTAACTGCAATGCCAGTTATCTAATTCTAGCATATCTACGAATTGTACATAGTATGTATGTATGTGTGTGTGTGTGTGTATGTATGTATGTATGTATGTATGTGTTGTAGTGTTTTTTTACTTACTCGTAACAATTCAGTGAAGCAGTAGAAAAATAAGTAACCAGGACGAATTTATTAGGCTTAAATTATTGCCAGTCATGTATCTAAGAATGAAGGTCTAACAATGTTTCTTAGTCAGTGCAACCACAAGTACTTCTTCAATACAGAAACTTTCAAAGTTTATTGCGGAAAAGTAAAGGCATTTTAACCTCCCGTGAGATATTTTCGTCCGTCATCACATCACTATTGAAAACAAATTTGAACGTACATTAACTAAGAAAGATTATCTGATTTCCCCTTGCACAGTAAATATTCTTTGTAAGTCAAACTTTATCATAATACTATTACTACATTAACCTGATGTTTGAACTCAATATAGTGAGCCTTAAGAAACTGCTTACAAACGATTTAATATAATACTCAATAATTATTCTGGTACTAGCGTTCTAGAATTATGAGGTTCCATCAATCAATCTAAACTAACCTTCCTGCTAGTGTACACTGCTTAAAGGAGATCACTGCGGTATGTATCATCCAGTTCTGTACTGATGGTACTCGTATATGACAGTAGCAGCTGTCTGTCTAGCAAGCTGTCAACTTATTTCTGAAGTCAACCGTCAAATGTTATGACATGTTATGCTTCCAAGGTCAAAGAGCTAGTAACAAACTGGTTCCTCATAAATACATTAATCTATTTGAAAAGAGGCGATGGGTTTCTCGATAAATGCGAGCAAAATAGATCTATTCAGTGCACTTTATAATAGTGATGAAATGACTTTTAAATTTGGAACCTAAACTACTTACATAATAATAAGAAAAAGGAAAAGTTTGAACGAAATTCGCTTCCAAGAAAATCGTGGCAGGTAATGAAAAAAGCGCGCCTGCTGAAACAATATTGGTTAACCAAATAAAACCAAAGAACTTCTTATTCGTTTTTTTATTACTTTTTATCAAAATATTACAGACAATTTTACTTAGTCACCATTGATTCAACATGATCATTATCATCGACCAGAGTCTGAAGTTATTACTGAAGTTAATTTTTCAATTATCATTATCAATCAGCAAGTATATCATTACTTTTAAGAAAACAATATTTGATTTGATTCGGGAAAAAGTTGTTGAATAACCGGAAGTTTTTACGTCTCCCGAAAAACAACTTTAACAAGGCTGAACGACTGGTAAATTTTGATAACAACTTACAGCTCTTACTGTACTACTGAACTGTACCTACTGTACCTAATATCAAACATTTTTTTTAATTCTAAATGTAATTATACAGTAATTTGCAACTGCTGGCTAGATTGCTGACATGCGGTTATCGAACAACAATACAAATATGAATAGTTTGGATGATTTAAGCACGTACCATCAAAATGTAATACATTTGTATTAATAATAAACCGTTTTATGTCTTCACCTTCAGAATCGTACATAAAAATCCAACTTTCCAAATATCATTGTTACGCATAAATGAATCAACAATATAATAAAATAATCATCTCGACACGAGAAACCTTTTAGCGTTTTTGAAGTTTTGAAGCGTACATAGACACAATTTATGTAGTTGATGATTTATTGTCGATCTTTTCATATATTTCTTTCTGATAGCATTAAATAATTTTAAGTCATTAATATTATTACTGGTATTATTATCTTTTCGTGAAGTCTGCCTGGCTAGCTACTACCCTCTTGCTTGAGTCAGCCGCCAAACGACTGGTCGTGTTTCGGATACGGGCTTGAGAAACAGTGCTTTCTCTCTTTCTGCTTCTTTCTTGGTCGACAACGCATTAGTGATACCTTTGGTGTTACCATTCAGTTTTGTTTTACAAGTTTACGGATATTAATACAGGAAATGCCGTCTGTTATTATTGTAATAATAAGATGAAGCGGAATCTATTATTCAATAAAGCACCATAGTTACAACGTGATCGAGTTTCGCATTAACGTGTTTCTACATCACTGCATAGTATAAAAAACATTCTGTTTGTCAATCTGATCGGGATAATGAAAAAATACCTACTTGACGCCTTTGCATGCTATTTTTACCTATAGAAAAGGCGATTTACGGAAGTCTAGGTGATAACTTTATTGTATAAATGAATAAATAAATAAAATAAAGTAATAAAAATTTATAAAGGACTGACGTATTATGTAAAAGTTGTTTAGGGCGCGGACACCATATGTGAAAGTTCTGCAAAAATTATTTGCTAAGCGAAGCGCGGCTACTGCCAGAAAAACGTAAATAACGCATTTAGCGAGTTTAAGACTATGTCTTACTTATACAAAGACATGCGTGATAATGTTGTTCTGATATACATATATATATATATATATATATAATGTTTAAGTAATTTAAAAAGCATTGCACACGTAACGTCGTTCTTGTTCCGTTCCCTTAGAAATAGCGTTGCCGTCCCAAAATCGATTCAAATAAACGGCGGAGAATTATTCAGCCTAAAACAGATACAATTCACTCAATTAATTTTGTCATTCAATCGTCCCATCATAACTCATTCAATATCATCCGACAGATCCCATTCAATATTTATAAAGAAAATTGAAACGTTTTTGATGAGCGCAGATGTCTTCCCTTCCCTTTGTGTTAGTTAAAAGGATTTCTCTGTATTTTCTTATTATATACATTTGTTATTTAAAGTGGGATTTTATTATTTATTTCTTCGATTTTTTACTATATGCAGCCTGCAATTATATTTTTAAATTAGACTGCAAACTTCATTCAATGAAATAGGTAATCCAAAACATTTCCTTACTTATAACATCATAGATGGTATTTAAGTACTTTTGTACATTATAACTTTACCGTACTTACGATTTTATGTTATTTTACAGATATTTTGACCAATTACATGGATTATGGCCACGAAAATACTGCGGTGGTAAGGGCAAACTGTTGACAGTTCAAGAACATGCTAAAATTGTTACAATGTATAATTTCCGGCATGATTTAAATTTAAAATCATATCTTTTAGTAACCTTAATTTTAATTTTAACCTAAACTATTTATGTGGAATATTTTATTGTACTCGTAATAGCACCTATTACTAGGTCAGTAATAATAGGTGTAATTGATGTAGTTTTTGGCGCTAATAACTTATAGAGAACAAAAAAAAATATTCTGAGGATGTAGAATGCTTGTATTAATTTCTGTATTAACATAGACATTTTAAGAACCCGTAGCCCAGTTGGTAGTGACCCTGCCTGCCGAGTGAGGGGTCCCGGATTGGATTTCAGGCCGGTGCAGACTTTATTGTGATAGATAAATGTTTGTTCTCGGGTCATGGGTGTTTGTGATGTGATATTTGTGTACGTCCATGCCACCCGCAACACAGGGAATCCTAGTGCAGGGGTGCGGGTGTGTAAACATTTATTGGTTAATTTGTTAATAAATATTTATTCCATTTAGAGTTCATGTGACTCTGTGCCACGTGACATGTGACTGTGATATTTGAATGAATATACAATTCTCAAAATGAAGCATCTCAAGAAGCTTCACTTAGCATATCTAATTTTAATAATTTAAAATATCAAGGCCCAGGTTAAGTCCAGGTTGTCGAATAGGACAAGCTTTCTTGGACATTTAGTCGAAGGGCATATAATCCTCGTGGATGTTTGGTACCGCGCACAATACAGCGACTGAAAAAGAACCTGCAAAATGTTAACGGATTTAAAGTTAAACTAAAAGAGCTCTTACACCAACATAAAAAAGCCAGGAAACGTTCAAACTTAACACAAGTGCTATTAAAGGGAAAGGACAGCTTCTTATACTTATACAAACGTTCATTACGAATCCGCCTATAAATTTATTCAGTACAGTAGATACTAAATTAACGTAAATTATTGAATACCCAGTCACTTTTATTCATTTTGAGTAATGATTAATTGGTTATTTATACGTAAAACGCTGAGTGATCAATCTGTCAATGTTATGTCGGACCAAGTGACAGACAGCGTAGATAGACCATAGAGAGATTTAATATTATCTATAGAATTTTTGTCACTTTTTAATTTATTTGTAGTTTTTTTATATATACTTTTGAAGTTTAAATTTGCGTAAAATGTGTTCCGTGACATCACCTAACCAAACCTGCTAAAGACTAGCAACTATTATCTCCTGATTACAAGCATAATCCTGAGCGGGATCTGTTTCGTAATGTTTGCGTTTAGGCTCTTCGACATGTTCTGGTTGGCTATAACTGTAATGTTTTTTATAAGCCATTTAAATATGTTTTATGTAAAAATTTGAAAATTGTGAACATTATGAATAAATGATATGTCTATGTCTAAACCTATCAGCGGCATTGCGCGGCCCCTGGTGCTTTTAAACTGAAATACTCACTTGGTACTAGTGTTAGAGTTTCATATTTTATATAAGATTGTTTTTTTAATAACCTCAATGTCTGACATCAAAGATCTTCATAGATGTTGATCATTTGTAGTTAAATACATATAAGCGACTTACATGTACTATGAAACGATTTGTTTCTCAACATTAACTACACAAAGATCTTAGGAGAGCGATTAACTAATCCCGTCGTAATTGTGTAAGCTTTGTGATACAATAATGATTTCCACAGTTACTACTTTTTCTACTTTAAGTTTTGAAGTAAACATCCTTTTTTATATTAATAGCCGACAAGCGAGCAGACGAGCCACGTGATGGTAAGTGGTTACCATCGTCCATGGACATCAGCGAGACCAAAGGTATTAGGTCAAGTATCACTGTCGGCCAGGAATTGAGGAAGAAGGTAAGAAAGAAAGTACTGGCTCTCAAACTCCCAGCCGGAATACCATGAGTCGTTTGGCGGCTGACTCAAGCAGGAGGGAGGTAGCCAGCTGGACAGGCTTCACGGTAAGACTATTAATGATTTAACAATAATACTGATAATGTAATCCTTATGCGAAGCCCTACCACCAAGCAGGCTGTTCAGCCGGCATGGGATTGAGGGGAGTATTCTAGGCCGCCCTAATACGACCAACTCCCTTAAATTAAATCTTTTATTTTTTAATACGAATATTTATACATATATATGTATAGAACACGACTCGGAATTAGTCTCCAATGAATGTGGTGAGGATTTTCAAATATTTCAGGATGTATTTATTCAATCTTAACATTTAGACATACTGTGATCTAATACATCCTAAAACAAATCATATCATGAAACGAAACCCGCACAAATCCCTGGACAGCTCCCGAACAACCTCGTATTACTGCAAATGTTTCTACATATCATAATTTAAATGATACTAGGGGGTTTTGTTGGCTTGTTTAGATGATATAGGTAATATGAATAGTTATATATATATTAACTGGGATGGGTACTCACGATTTTTTTCATTTTTAATACATTTTATTGCTAAAAAGATTAAAATTTATAGTATAGCTACTTATATATTTTGCGTTATAAAGTGTGTATGTTTAATATAATTATTAATTTAATTACGAAACAGATATGCACCACCAAACACTAATGAACTCTTAAATATAGTTTACTACTGGAGACCTCTAGATATCGTCCAAAATGTCTTCGTTTAAAAGCCGTCAATAAACCATTCATACTTTTCTTATGGTTTGACTTACTTATAATTAACCATTACGTGATATCATTGAAAAATATGAAATTCTATCGTCATTTTAGTTGAGGTTTCTATAAGCAGTAAATTAAATATTTAATGTTATTGGAACAGAAGATAGAAAAAAATACGAGATTTTCATATTAGCACGATATTTATAACTGCTACATTGAGTCGAGCTGGGGTTTTTGTCTTATAACGGCTAGGGCTAAGGCCAAAATATGATGTCGGGCAAAATTTAAAAAAATTATATTTTTTTTATCACCGCAGAAAGCGAATCTTTTCTCGGAATTTACAGGTCTGGAACACTATCCATGATACCGTCCCACGCGTTGCCTTTATTTCTTATTTAATAGACCAAAGCCTATTTAAGCCAAAAGTAAAGTCAAGCCGAGCCAAGTGTATTTAAACAAATGCGTTAAAATACGTGCAAATTAAGAATCAAACCCTGCCTCGGAGAGCAGGCTATACAACTGGATTAGCTCTGCGTGTAACACAGTTTCTCCTAATTCGATTTCCTTACTGATCCTCGTATCGAAACGTAATGATCCCTATCCCCATTAAACTCTTTAGTTGACCAAAACATTACGCCGCCCAGCAGTTAATTAAACCATCGACGGTCCCAGAAGCCCGCAGTTAAAGCCGACTATTGGATGTTAATTTCTAGATCCGATTTCCTAAGGGATCAGTTTTATTCTAACACTTATCAAGTGGTCTGACTACGGAGGAGAAATGAGGAAAGTATTACTTTTGTATAAATTTGAATATAATAGTGACTTAAGTGACTTTTATTGATCCTAAATAAAGTTACAACTTTGTATTTAGAATCCTAAAACCTAAAAAGTCTTACCTAAAAGAAATTAAGTTATACAACTAGTATTATAATAACACGAAAGATTTTGGGGCTCCACGGGTTTTTGAGTATAATCTGCTTGTGATGCTCCGTGATCAACTGCCGAGACAACGGCCTTAGATGCTTCTATCAAAAGTCCCTGAAATCCAGGGACTTAATAGGGAATAAGTTTGATCGTGACGATAAACTGCCGGTATCGTTTGCTGGTTAGCTACAATTATTCTTCTAAAAGTTAACTGCGAAATATTTTAGCATGTTTTGGTTGCTATATTGAAGAGTTAGCCGAAAAACTCAGCATTTTTTTCTTAGTCCGCAACTGATATCCAGTACGGTTGGTTATTGTTAAGGTCTATGGGTCGGTGATTAATTAATTACCTTAAATTGGCTTTTCTGCTCATTTTTCAACTAATAACATAATGTATGAATGTAAAATTTAATCCACTTTGTGTATTGTACACGGCTTAATTAATGTGTTTGTCCAGTCTGCCTATTAGTTTAAAATCGTCAAGAGATATTGTAAAGTCCTCGACTGTGGCCAGCCGGGACTAAATGTGGCGAAACTAGTCGGCGTATCCGATAAACACCGGTGAACGGAACTGTTTACCATTAAAAATTTACACGTTCTCTCAGCAATTCTGTAGTACTAACACACTTGTGTGTGCCTGGTTTAATGTCGATCTCTGTTCGTAATAACACGTTAAAAATTTCTTCACGGCCTGTTTATGTTAATTGTCGTTAATGTAGCATTGTTTGATGACTGGCTGTTTGCACGAAACAGTAGTTTTGTAATAAAAGTTGAATGGGAAAAAGAAGTTATCCGGATTACATTCATATTTAGTCTTATAGCGTATAATATGTCCCTCTCTTTTCAATGATCTTCCACTGTCACAGAAAAGAAACATTGTTACATTTAATAATTGATTTATGTGTAATATTTTTCAATTATTGTCATTTGAATGTGGTCACCCATGCAACTACTAATGGAGCTTGAATTTTGTATAACTTTATGGAGCGCTTACGGTTATACCACAATTCACTTATTAAATATGATTGCGTTAGTAATCCTCCGATTCTCCTTTCTCGCCCGAATAAGACCAAGTCGATCGCAAAATTACCATTTTCATCTCATAGACATAAGGGATTTGGTTAAAAACAGATTAGAAGCAATAAATACAATCCCGGGTGAATCGTCTTTAGAGTTGACATTTTGTTGAGGCTTGTTGAAAGTAATGTCTCGATGTATTCAACCTGGCCATTATGTCACAAATGTTTTCTATTATTGGGTCTTTATTTGTGATGTTTTAATTGTCGATATAATAATAATATTCCATTCCACCTGTGAAGTATGAAATGTAAGTTCAGGTATATGAATGTGTCACAATTTATTTACAGACTCGTAATTCGATCATGCAACAATTCTTTCATTTTGTCAACGCGATGATTTTGATAGAATTGATTGTTGTTTTATCGACATTTTTATGCATTGGAACCTCATCGTTATCAACACAACCTATAATTGTCCCACCGCTAGGTTCCAGTCTTCTCTTCCAAGGTGAGGAGTAAGGCCATTTATCGCCACCCTAATCGAGTTGCGTTAGCAGACTTCACACGTCCTGAAGCACTTTATGGAGAACTGATGTGCAAGCACTGGTATGCTAGTTACCTCACGATTTTTTCCTTTACCGAAGTGAGTAATGATTAATTTGTAGTACGCACATAGTTTGAAATATATTAAGGCTATCACTGCTTCTTGCATTGTATCTGCTTTCCATTAGGCGTTAATGATGGATGAATTAAAAAAAAATATATGAAATTTTATAAAGTCTATTGCTGTTAAGCTTAGTTAAACTGTTTGAACGTTTGATTCAAGCTTCATTGAAAATTATATTATATATATGTTTATTGAGACCAGAATGACACCAGTCCTTAGAATAGATTTTGCTGTCTAAGTTTACCTATGTACATAATTATGTTTTCTAATTTACAGTGATGTTAAATAATTTTTTTTTTTTACTATTTACCAGAAAGTGCAAGAATCATACAAAAATTTGTAATAGGAGTAATGCCAGTAGATTCTTCGCAAAAACCCGAGTTTACAAAAGAAAATTACCGCTGAGTGACGCTCGATTTCCTAGGGACTCTACAAATTACGTGAAAAGAAACCTTTGTATTAACCCCCTGGCCTCCTTTAGTTGCCAACCGATTTTCTTTTTTTTTTTATTTGTTCGATAGCTATTCATGAGGTTTGCTGTAGTAAGTATATATTTTTAACCGACTTAAGACAAGGGGATGGTATATCGGTTTTTGTTTTATGTGTGTTACCTAAGAACTAAGTCTTTTAGAACTAAGTTTATTAACCCATTTAAGAACTAAGTTTATTAACCCATTTGACTCAATCATTTTTTGTTTTAGAGTGTACTTCCCATTTGGACTAATTTCAATTTGAAAAAATACCACCCCTAAGGGATGAAAAATAGTAGAAGAAACCAAGAAATTCACCTGCTTCAAATTGGAGTCGATTTATTGGTAAAAAATATTTATTTTGTAAAAAATAAGAAAGACCTTATTTAATAATTATGGACGAATTTCGAATACTAGACGAATGCCACTTACTTGCTATAATACTAACATAATATTAGTATTAGTCTATATTATGTAAATTTATATATTTAAATTAACGATAGCCAAATTATTATATAAAAAAAAGATAAATAAATAAAATAAAGGTAGTTGCAATAAATAAAAGGATTTATAATACAATAGTTTTTTAATTCTATATATTTATCGGTACTCCGCTTTCGCTTCGCTTCAGAAAATTAAAAAATTGCAGTCGCATCGTTTTATAAATAGGTTCATTTAGTTCTATAAATTAATAATATATTAAATTATTATAAGATGCTCTCAGCCACTTGTAATTTTATGTACTGCCCTCGTAATAGAATGTCCATATTAACTTTTATTACCTATTCCGCGAAAACGGATCCATTTCCCAGGATAAACATTTTCATAGATTATGATCATAAGTTACTGATATGCTAAGTATCAACTAAATATATTCAGTAGTTTTATAAATTAAGATAAAAATTTTACATATGACCTTTATATTGATAACAAAGCCCATGTAGATTAAACTTTCTAATTTTAATTTTCAATTTATTTCTAGATTTTTTTATTTCTCTTAAATGAATGAGGATTGGCCCGAGATTCTTACGGCAATGAGCTTTGCCGCTCAATACTTGAAAGCCTTATAATTAGTAGGGATTGTAGTGAACCAGAAACTTAGAATTGAAAATTAATCACTCCTTTATAGTGTTTATGTTACGTGGGGGAAGTTTAGATTCGAAACATCTAGATATATTTTGTAAAACTAAAAATTTAAGCGTCTTTTCAAACAATATTAGCAATAGAGCACAATACCTCTACCTTATTAATTGTTCTAATTTTTCCTATTTCTGCGTGTTTTAAGACTTTGTTTTTTTGCAAAGAAACAAGTCAAGAAGCATTTTTAAAAGCGACACCGAACAGGTTTTATATTAAAATATTTTGTGTTTAATGTTGATTAAAATATTCACCTACTACAAACATTTAGAATTTTGTCAAAGTTTGCACTGTTATTAAATAACCAAGAGGGAATTATTTCAATCACGACTCGATTCATAAAGTCACATGATTTAACGCGATAATGGGTCGCTTATAAAACAATTTAATCCAAATGTTGCTATTCACAATTTAACAGCTACGAATTCCTTTATTACTTGCCGGGTTGAATTTATTACCTTGAAATATTACGCATTATACATTTTTACATATAATTTTATATCGTACCGCATTAACAATGATGGAAATTAATAAATTAGGTACTAATCAAGATAAAGGGAGAATTTCAACGGACAATTTTATGACCATTTACGAAAATGTAAATAGCGATGTATGTATCTCAAGTTTGATTTACGAAGAGTAGATTGCATAAATTCTCAATGATTTAAAATCAATGACTTTCAAGACTTGGGTGGCAAACTGTGCTGAGATGAAAAGTCTCAATCATTATTTGAAGACCTAGAAAATACGGGGAAACCATAACGCGACCACCAACGCCGCCTGCGTTATCCTTTTATAGTTAGGAGGACCAAAAAAAGTTTAAATGAAATTAAAATACGAATGAATATATCCTTTGTTTAGGTCATATTTAAGTTAAATCTTTTTTTATCTTATTAACGACGGTAGCCACAACAAGAAGAAGAACGAACAAAATGTAAATGTTGTTTCATAACAGAAATTTAAGGGTAAATAAACGAGTACACCCTCAAACTGAAGCAAGATTTTCCCGTGTGACGTATAAGGAAGAACGCACACGAACAAACAACCAAATTCAGTACTCTGGTAACATTGTAAAATATAAAACATAACTTGAAACGTTATCGTGAAGCTAAAATAAAAAAAATAATACCCAAATTAAAGCTCATCAATGTTATAAAAACGATAGAGTTCCAGAGCTTTCCAAATGAAAATGCCCTGTTATCATTTTCCATACACCATCTATTGGTCAATTGTTTTTATTCGGGCGTAAAATGCTTAATGTTGTTTTTTTCGTCTACCAAAACATACTAAATATTTTATTAGTCAGAGGACTACAAAACATACGAATTGAGTTTTGAATATACAGATATAACGATTATAGATACATTCCACTCATATATCGTAATCAAATTAGTTTATATGAATATTCTTTGTAATAAAACAACCGAGTTAACTGTAAAAAAATATACCATCATACATTGTGGTTGCAGGTTGTTGTAAAGTAAATGAATACTAATTTAATAATAATGAATTTCCGCAAAGTAACGCCTGATACTATCAACTGTATAAAAACGGCACCTAGAAGTTATAATTATTAGTATATTTGTGCATGACGAACCACAAAAGCAGTCTCAAAATCAGTTGTAGACCTATAGCGTTTTAAGCTTATGAGCATTTTAAAAATTCACGTGTGACATGACGTGGGACTTAATAGAGTTTTTAATTTTGTTTAATACGCAGGACTCTCTTGATGTTCGGTGATCACCGCCACCCAAGGACGTTCAGCAATGCCACCCGTAATTCTCCCACTGCTGGGCACGAGCGTCCTCAAAAATTGAAAGGGATTAAGGCCATAGTCCGCCAAGCTGACCAAGTGTGGGTTCGCAGATTCAATACAACTTTATGGAAAACTTTATGGAGAACTCTCAGATGTGCAAATTTCCTCATGATATTTTCTTTCGCCAAAGCTAGTGACAATACACACATAATTTAAAAATCTAGAGATGCTTGCAGAATTCGTACCTGAGTCTCCCGTGCGAGCTGGCTGTGACTGTTGTTCAAACTACTAGGTTACCACTAGTGATACCAAAATTATCTTGCACGCGTTGCCGGTTAAAAAGTAAGTAAGCTAAGCTACAAGGCTAGTAGCTTAGCAGGGCGTGACACGATCATGAGTCATTGAAAGACTCAAGATTAGATAGGAGTCTCTTGCATCCAAAAATTGTTAATTGTAGCAAAATAATACTAAATTTAGTACAAACAGCTATCTGAAGGAATGAACTACTAAATTAGTTTCATAAAGCGCTGCACAATTCAAATGGAACCCAACGTTTCCTAAGATCAACTACTAGCAGCTTCGGGAATTTCCAATTGGTTTCCTTTAATGCCTTCACTAAAAGGCGATTCAGTGGCATCTTTTATTAACTCGTTCCAAGTCTCCATCTAATTATAAAGTTTTAAAACTTTATGGTTGGAGGAAAATTTTATTTCTTTTTCACTCGTAGTTCTTAGTGGATAGATCTTTTGTTGAATTTGATTTTGAGTTAAAATAGGGTGAAGTGAAAAGTTGTAATATTACGTGAAGGTTTTAACTTGAAGGAACTCAGGTTATTTTACACAAGGAATAAATTTTACTATGTAAGTAGTTTAAAATCATATGCCAGGAATCGTTTCTAAGTAGTAAGGTGACTTAAGAAAACATTAATAATCATTTTCGATACATGTTTAATATAAATTGCCTGTGAAGAAGCAGGTAAGACAGTATGAACAATATTCTGTCATTAAAAAAATCTTGGTAGTCAATGGTAATGCATTAAATCTTGGTCTTGAAGCAGATCAACTAAATGTATGTCTGACCGAAAGTAAGACAATAAAGTTTCTGTTATAATGTCTTCAATGTTATTACGATGTGAAAATTGAAAACTGATTTAGGTCACTATAATGCCCATAGTGTGGGTATATTACTATACACACATGAAAAATAAATAAACTTTCTTACACGCACACCCCCACACTAGGATGCCCTGTGTTATCGCCCGGGCGCCCTTTCTTTTGGTCTCACGATGTTTTTCCTTACTGAATCAAGCGATAAATAATAACAAATGAAATTCGAAAAGGTTTAAATCATGCTAGTTTTAAACCTTGAGTCTCCGAAAGGAACACACATACAACATAGTTGACACTCTCATATCCCCGCATTCGGATTTCTTGTGTCGCACGTGGCATGGTCGTACACAAATTTGACATCACAAACACCCGTGACCCGAGAACAAATATTTATCGTTCGCTCGCTCTGCAGGTAAGGTCGAAAAACCAATTGGGTTATTCGGTCGTCATTTATGATAGTGATTGCTCTTTATTAATGCCCCTTAGGATCTTTCATTTTTATCCGTGATTATTGTGCTTTGCTGTAATTACATATATTAGCCCTAAGCCCGATCATCAGTTTCCATTTCATCAGCCATCTTTCATCCCATTTAAGAATAATTTGACCGTGTTTATGTAATAAAAAATGTATAAAATGACGATTTCATTCGATTATGAAACGGACAATCGATACGATTTGACACATGAGATCGTAAAGGACTTTTATTATTCTTTATTATTATTATAAATAAGATGTTCAAATGTATCCCAAAATCCGATGAAGGATAATAATTGGAGATTGTGCTTTAGAGAAATATAAAATACTGATAGACATAAAAAGTAGGTTAAATAGTTAAATATATAGAAATATAGTGTGTATAATAGTACGGAAACACCTATTGTCCGTTGTTTGAAATTGTGAGAAGTTTTATTACACACATGCGTTAAGTTGAAATTGAAATCGAAACAGATTTTTTTTATTCAAAGTAGGTTTCTGTAGTCAGTTTTTGAAAAAAATGCAGTGATATATTATGACTTAGGTACTTGATAGTAACCCTGCCTACTTTATTAAGGGTACCGGGTTTGATCACCTCTCAGAACAGTAACATAAGTGTTTGTTTTCGAGTCTTGGTGAATGTGATCTACACAAACGAGATACAAAACGAATAATGAAGACCATTTTTTTTATTTGATAATAAACTTGTACTTTAACTCAAGACAGTAACGTAATAAACAAACATATAATAATAGGATAACTTATATTTTTTAACATCGTTGAAAAATCACTTTTAAATGAAGTCAGAACAATAGGTTCACGCGCTAAATATTATCTTAAGTGGACTTCACCAAAACTTTACTCCATTTTGAGTCAGATTTCAACCAAATGATAATTCTAAGCCTATATAAATTCAGTGGTCTCTTCATAATGCTAGGGAACGTGAATAAATCATCTCGATTTATAATTTATGTCCGGAATCTCTATTGTAATCGCTCTACAGTTTCAGAACGAAATTTTATGTTCGGTTCAAACTGGATCAAACCGGTCGTATCCGAATAAAACTGGATATAACCGGTTGATTGTAAATAGCGTGATCGTTTGCTTTGCATATAACGCTAGTTTTGATCTGTATTGGGCTTTTGGGATTAATCATACCAAATGTTGGCGATCGACTGTTATTTGTTCGATATTGGACTATTGTGAATTAATTGTAAATTGCTGTTTGGACTAAAACATTGGACACGCTTAGCAGTCCATTTTTTGAATTTTATTTTTTCATGTATCTGGTGGATATATGTATATGGCAATGGGATAAATATTTTGTATTTTTCTTTTTTCATTATCGCTCATGAATATTCGCAATGTAGAAAGTGTCATCAATGCGAAGACCATCACGAAAGAAATAATTAAACACACGTTATCTGACTCTTCATTTGTAAGTGAAATATTCAAACATACGTAATTGTTGCTGTTATTTTCAGGGGTTAGTTATTTAGGGAAGAAATAATAATAATAGGTCTTGGGTAATCGTGATGACCCATATATGAATGAATGTCACCGGTGTGTGAGTGAGAGTCACCTTATTATACACAAAACCATAGATAATGAATATGCTAAAATTTTAAATTTAGCAGAACAAACATCAGTGTCTATTTGACTGTGGATGTCGCACGCTGGTGACTCAGATCGATCGACGTCCTTCGGGACGGACCTTTTAATTGCTAGTTATGAAAACGGTCTGATTGCTTCGTCCTCCGATAGCAATTTCATTTCGTTTCAAGGATACGTCTTGTTTATTTCGACATAAATAATTTAGGAGTTAAAATTTCCCCTAAAACGACCAATTTGTTTACCAGTAAATCTTAATGTAATTTACCAATAGGTAGATTTGTATTTTATTTATATTTACCTTAGGGATCCCATAAAATAATGGAATTGGTATAGGAACACTTACAAGTCTGCTTGTTTGTTTTTTATCACACGTAATCACTATCACGTATCACTGTGTTGACCGGATGATTGATGTGGCCGGACCACATCATATAAATTCATTGTATATAGGTGTATGGTATCAATGTGCTCTTTTCCTTCTTTTATAGGATTAAATTCAAACAATGTCCCGTAATTTTTTAGATGACGAGATCGAGGAATTATCAAACGGATCTGGGGCCGCAGGTAGTGAGTTCCTACGTTTTGATAGATATTTTACATCCTTATCTCTAATGCAACAACTCTGGACAAGTAATAAGGGAGGAACTGGCACACTGATGGTCAATTGATTCAATACCAAAGCAACCACAAGTTTGAATTTAAAAAGAACAGCGGTGAACATAATGAGATTGGTAACAGTGAAGATATTATTTGCATATTCAAATGGAAAGATAACAAAGAAGTATTAATGGCCTCGACAATTATCGATTTCGAACCTTTTACAATAGTATCCAGATGAAAAAAGAAGAACAGAGAATACATACAGATTTTTTGTCCTGCTATTGTAAAAATCTAAGGATATAATGGATCTATTAGAGTTTTGTCTGAGCATTAGTGAATACCTGCTAGCTGGTTCGCCGAGGTCAGCAGGAAGCAGAAATGATTCAGAATTTGCAGAAATACCTTCGTCTTCAAAATATAGTCCTAAGCCACTTCCACCATTAAATAAAAAAGTCGATGGATATAATCACTGGCCAGTTTTCGATACATTAAAGCAATCTCGAGCCCGCCGAGCCCTGAACTGTGCGAGCAGATCCTCATGTCGCTGCAGTGCACCTTTGAGAGATTTTAATTAGTACAAATAGTTAACAAAATAAGTACTTAATATTTTAATAAATTATTATTATTTTATAATTCCATCACCCGAACTTATTAGGCTTCTCTAGATACAATTATGTGCCGGACAATTATATTATGGGTAGGTAGGGTCCGGTTAAACACAACTGAGCGTTTAAACAATTGTAGTTTTAAAAGTAAGGGCCCGCATTAATACAATTGTGTGTGCAAGATTTCCAAGATGGCAGCTGGGAAATGAAAAAATCATCACATATACGTCATCGGCAGAAAATTTAACTGTAGGTATAATTTTTTGCTGGCTAAAATAGGCATATGTATCTAGTGTGCCGGTCTAAAAGGGTTGAGAAAATTTGCTACCTGGCACTTATTCCACCACCGACCACGCCCGCAAATGTTATATGTATATGGTTGTGAAAGCCTAAAGTAGGTGTACGAAAAATTTAAATTGAAAATCCTTTTTTACACAAAACTGAATGTATTACTTCGTACAGTCACAAAACAGAACCTATATTCCAAGCGAGCCCTAGTCAGACATAACTGTTTTTTATATATTTAGTACACTACCCAATAAAGCCATCCAAAGATCCTTAATGGGCAAACAGCTGCACTAAATATATAATCGTGCCACGGAAAAATCTTTAGTAATCCACCAGCCAATTCTATACAATTATAAAATAAATATTATTTAATGGCTTCCATTGAATGAGCAGCCAAATGTCCTTAATAAAGAGCAACTGATCCCATCGTCTTTATGGAAACTTCTCGATCGTGATTAGATTATTGTTACCGGACTATCACCATGTAGGTCACCAGAAGGAACCTTGAAATTGCGAACCATTTATAGGCCAATGAGTTGTGATAGTCTTAATTTGATAGAATGAGTCAAGCAACTTCGGGCGCCTTCGGTAGTTGAATGGTTGACCCACAGTGACAAAAATATGTCGCTTACCTGCTTCTAAGTACACAATAAGTCATTGTTCGATTAGTAGTCGTTATGTGATGATGGCGACCTTCGGATCGTTTTTAGTTACTCAACCGATTAATATATATATTTGGAATTGGAGTATTATTAATATTCCATTCTCTAACATCTTCTGGGTAATAGCAACAGATATAATAATAATAAATAATAAAACTTATTTATTTACTCTCACAGCAGTTTTACATCTACGCATGAGTTGATACAAAGAGATCACTTCATTACTATTTGAAACGTTTAGAAATGTTAAAGTTATTTTAAACGTAATGGGTTTTATATAAAAGGAATACTAAAATAAATTAGATATATTACTATTAAAAAAAAAATTACACAGTGTATTTAAAACAAAATTAAATCATTTTTTTGAAATATGACAAAAAAATTATGTAAAAAAAGAGATTTTTAATCATTTTTCCTAATATGTCAACAAGAAGACATCTGTGTGAGTTTTAGTTCTTTAATTACACGTTTATTAATATTTGTCTTAAACACGTACTTAATTAACATTAGCTTTGAATAACCAAACAACAAAACAACCGACATAAGACTTCCAGAGGTAAGCGTTTCATTATGAAGTTAATCGATTAGAACTACCCCAGTAGATCTACAAAAGAAACATATATTAGGTTGGAGAAGCATTACAGCTGATTCTTTGTATTTATGTCTGATTAGACTTTACATTGTTCTAAACGTAATATTACTAGTTGTCTGTTCAATATTGAATTATTATTATAATAAAGATAACTATAAAAATCCTAACGGCATATAGTCACATTACACCACAAAGACTGTTTCTTAAATCAGACGTGGGATAAAAGAGTAGACGTAGGACTCGAGATTCGAAGATGATAGTTGGTTTTGAGTTCTTAGTATGTGTATATTTTTATTTTCTCTGCTATTTTTTATTTTATTACTATCCACAAATAATGCCACGCGTTCTAATGATGACATTGAAATTGATTTTGTTTCCATTCAAGTTTATTGTAGATAAAATGACACCTTTATAAAAACATGATTAAGAAAAATTAGTAAATACAATAAGAACTTTTCAAATTGTCAATACATATTGACACAACATTGTACCTTTTTCAGTTTTCAGTTTTTCTTAACGAATTTTTACTTAATTTTATTTTTATAAAACTAAATTATTGCAATAAGAACAAAATTATTTGTTCCTTTTATTTCAGGAACATGCCGTGTGGTGCCGGCATAGAATAGTACCACTCCATCTCTTCCCGTGGGTGACGTAAGAACCGTCTAAGGGAATATGCCAACTAGGAGATGGGCAGCAGCATCTCCTACAATCTTGGCCTCACTGCGATCGCCAACCCGCCTGCCAAGCGTGGCGATTAAGGCAATTAACCCCCCTTATTGAAATGTCCAAAAAGAATCGGCCCCTAGTTCCCGGCATCCCTGTTGTTCCTGGCTAGGGCAGCGGTTACGGCAACGGCGGGGTAAGGGGTGCTAAGAATCCCCGGGTAAGATTCGGCTGCCAACGGCTGCCAACCGACGCGAAGTTAATAGAGTTGGAAGAAGCTGTTAGTAAGTTACGTTGGGATATAATTGGGTTATCAGAAGTCCGAAGAGAGGGGGAGGAATCGATAATCCTAAATTCCGGTAACTTACTATACTACCGGGAGGGCGACCAACAGTCCCTTGGTGGAGTCGGGTTTATCGTCCACAAGTCCCTCGTCAACAACGTGGTCACCATCGGAAGTGTGTCGACCAGGGTAGCGTACTTGATATTGAAAATATCGACTCGATATTCACTTAAAATCATTCAGGTTTATGCTCCGACCTCGGCACACCCTGATGACGAAGTGGAGGCTATGTATGAGGAGATTTCTAAAGCCATACATAGCTCCAAAACCCATTACACAGTTGTGATGGGGGATTTCAACGCGAAGTTGGGGAAACGATGCGGTGATGAGTTGAGAGTGGGAAAATTTGGAGTAGGGCAACGGAATGCTAGAGGCCAGATGCTGATAGACTTCATGGAGAAGGAGGATCTCTTTATGATGAATTCCTTCTTTAAGAAGTCGGAAAAACGGAAATGGACCTGGATGAGCCCCGATGGTACAATCAGAAATGAGATAGATTTCATCATGTCGACGAAAAAGCAAATATTCAATGATGTCTCAGTGATCAACGCTGTCAAGACAGGAAGCGATCACCGATTGGTGCGAGGCACATTGAATATAGACGTCAAGCTTGAAAGGTCTCGACTGATGAAAACAACGCTCCGACCAGTACCTGCCCAAATCCAGGACTCCGAGAGCTTTCAACTCGAACTTCATAACCATTTCCAAGCCCTTGAGAACAGCGTAGATGTGGATGATCTGCACAACATGGTGGTTGACACTGCCCGTACGGTGGGTTCTAAATATTTTAGAACCCGTCGTCCAAAATTAAAGAAACTCTCCGATCAGACCATCGTACTCATGGAACAGAGACGTGAGATGAGACTTCAAGACTCAGCGGAAGCAGGTCACTATCGGTAGCTAAACCTACGCCGATTTAATACAGAACGTATTAAAGAGGCCATTGAACGGAAGAAAAGTTCCCAAAGTGTTCACAAGAGATCTGTCTATTGGGCGTAGCCAGATGACGAAGCTGAAAATGGAGGACGGTAGCATCGTTTCAACGAAGACTGAAATCCTGAGGGAGATTGAGAGTTTCTACGGGAAGTTGTATTCCACGCAAACGCCTGTTGAAAGCGAGGCTAAAGATCCCAGAGCCAATCTTACCCGACATTACACGGAAGATATCCCGGACGTCAGCCTGTACGAGATTAGTATTGCTCTCAAACAACAAAAAAACAACAAGGCGGCGGCTGGTGATGGAATCACAACAGAGCTTTTGAGAGCGGGTGGCAAGCCAATACTTAAAGTCCTTCAAAGGCTCTTTAACTCCGTCATCATCGAGGGCAAAACGCCGAAGGCATGGAGCGGAAGCGAGGTGGTGCTTTTCTTCAAAAAGGGTGATAACACCCTCCTGAGGAACTATAGACCCATATCGCTTCTGAGCCATGTCTACAAGTTGTTCTCGAGAGTAATGACGAATCGTCTCGCTTGCAGGCTTGACGACTTCCAACCTCCCGAACAAGCTGGTTTCCGGAAAGGCTATAGTACCATAGACCACATCCATACGCTACGTCAGGTAATACAAAAGACGGAAGAGTATAACTTACCACTTTGCTTGGCGTTTGTGGACTATGAGAAGGCCTTCAATACGATCGAGACATGGGCGGTGCTGCGGTCTCTCCAAAGGTGCCAAGTGGACTACAGGTACATTGAGGTGCTAAGGTACCTATACAAAAATGCCACTATGTCAGTTCGACTCCAGAATCAGAACTCCAATCCCATCCAACTGCAGCGAGGTGTGAGACAGGGAGATGTTATTTCTTCGAAACTTTTCACCTCTGCGTTGGAGGATATTTTTAAGCTTCTGGACTGGAGAGGACTCGGCATCAACATAAACGGCGAGTACCTAACCCACCTTCGGTTCGCCGATGACGTGGTCCTCATGGCTGAGACCTTGGAAGACCTGAACACAATGCTCGAAGGTCTCAGTAATGCTTCTCAAAGAGTGGGTCTTAAGATGAATATGGACAAGACAAAAATCATGTCGAATGGCCATATTGTACCCACTCCTATTAAAGTTGGGAACATTACACTCGAATTTGTTGACCATTACGTTTACCTGGGACAGACAATCCAGTTAGGTAAGTCCAGCTTCGAGAAAGAGATCTCTCACCGTATCCAGCTCGGATGGGCAGCGTTCGGGAAATTACGGAAAATCTTCGCGTCCAAGCTTCCGCAGTGTCTCAAGACGAAAGTCTTTGACCAGTGTGTATTGCCAGTGATGACATACGGAAGCGAAACATGGCCACTAACTATGGGTCTCATAAGAAGGCTCAAGGTCACCCAGCGGGCAATGGAGAGAGCAATGCTCGGTATTTCCTTACGTGATCGAATCAGAAACGATGAGATCCGTAGGCGAACTAAAGTTACCGACATTGCTCGAAGGATTGCCCAGCTGAAGTGGCAGTGGGCGGGATACATAGTTAGGAGAACCGATGGCCGTTGGGGCGGAAAGGTTCTCGAATGGCGACCACGCACCGGGCGACGCTCAGTGGGTAGACCCTCAACGAGATGGACCGACGATCTGGTGAAGGTCGCGGGTAGCCACTGGCTGAGGGCAGCGCAGGACCGATCGTTGTGGAGATCCTTGGGGGAGGCCTATGCCCAGCAGTGGGCGTTGTCCGGCTGAGATGATGATTTCAGGAACAGTCAAAAGGTAGATAAATAATTTATCATCCTCATTTAGATTAAAAAAAATCAATTCGGATACTTTGATTTTATGTTCGGACATAAAGTAACATAAACTATTACTATTGATATTAATATGAATAAATGTACTACCGGCTATACGTTGTTTGCTCCTGCAATAGTTGCGCTTAGCCAAATATGTTTTCGTTGTTGGAACCGGTTATTGAATTGATTTATCGTGCGTAAGCCGAGAATTAGTTCTGGAATACGATTGTGCTAATTAATTATGATTAAAAATAGATAATATATTAATAGATACGTATATTTAATGATACAAATAAATGTTGTCGATGTACACCCACACACAAACATGTGTGTGAGTTATAACGCACGAAATCTGAATTTTTTCTTACATAGGTTTTATTAAAAAAATTGATACAACAAGTAGCAAGGGTAAAGAAAAATCACAAATTTCACTAAAATAGAGGAGGTTGACATTTTTTCAAAAACAGTTTAAGTTAAGAGGCAGTGTTTTAAAAATACTACTAAATTTGAAGATGCAGGCGTAAGGACCAAAGCAATCAAATGGATGTGGAAAGCAAATATTCTGAGAGACAAATAAGAAATGTCTAAGAAAGTGGTCACTAAATGGATGCTATGTAAAGCTCCAAGAAAGACGGGCCGGCCAAATATTGTTTTTAGTATAACAGTTTGTGTATCATCTAAAAATTTATGGAAAACAATTGGCCCATAGTTGGATTTGTATTTGCCAAACAATCTCTGGAAGAGGCATATATATATATATATATCCCTAGGACACACTGAATATAAAATTCTACTAGCTCAATATTTCTCATCAAAAAAATGATAAGAAATAAAAAAAAAACATAAAACAGTAAATGATACGTTTTTGTTCACCATGTACTTGACAATTCAAGATGTCTATTCAAAACAGCATTCCGAATAAATAATGTTCACCTACTTTGACACTTACACTATACATTATTACGTACCAATGTAACCACTGAAAGATCTAAGTACTGAGGTATTGACTCTTCAGAGTCAACAAATAGTTTTTAGTTTGTCAGTAACAGATAATTAAATTTGTAATCTGTGCTTTTAAAAGTAAATATAAATTAAAAAAAAAACAATCTATTTAAACAGCATGCCAGTGGCAACCTTATCAACATAAAACTTACAATTATTGTAAGCTGTAAGACCATTAGCACTTTTTTGGCACAGACCTTTATTATTTCTCGAGTGATCTTGATTACTTTATAGATAGTATAGGTGTAACTTACGCCGTCGCCTATCACAGCCACATACCGGCCCTGGGGGACGTCACGGGCGCCGTTAATTACAGAAATTGGATCGCAATGAATATACGCAGTTTGGAGGTGGACGTCATTAATGAATTACTGCGGCCATTAGTGGCCAGCCCTGAGGTTGCAAAACAAATAATTGATGTAGTAACTTAATTTGTTTTAGGAATTGTTATGTTATGTTTGTGGCGTGTTCTTATAAAGGTCGATTCTTACAACTGGCGAAGACTGGATGGGTTTTTGAAGAGTTCTACATAAAGGCTTCGCTCAAATTTTGATATAATCATTTGTCCTCTACTGATCTTATCCTGTGTCTGTCACCAGTCTTTTGACAGTTTTATGTTTCCGACATACACATTCATCATATCGCTATCTATCAGGTTTTCTGTTTCCATCCTGACCGTCAACGCGTCGTTGCAGACATCCGTGGACTGCGGTGACCACTTAACATCCGATCGCCCGTCGGCTACTTGCATGAAAAAGCTTGTGATTATACTTTCGGTTGTCGTAAATTCGATCAAACACATACGATACAGAAGATGACCGCTCCAGCACTGACAAACATTGTCACTTTTATTACTAAAACATCAAATGAGAACTGTCATGATTCACTTTACTTAAGGAATCTTTAAATCTACAGAAACATCCACACAAAGTCGCGGGCATCTGCTTGTTTACTTAACAAACAAATTTCAAGAGACTTACAAACTTCGGAAACGAAGGGACGTCGGAAGCTGACTTTAATTAAACTGAATATAGTAATCATGGAGAGAACCTCTCATTACATGTTAATTAGTCCTCTTTGACATGGTTTCTACTTGCTTAAGCTCCTTTGAGATGACGTAAGGTACCGTTTGCATGACTGAATTGAGACTGAGCGAATAAATTGTAAAGTTGCATTTTTTATCAGCAATTAATAACTCACCTTAGATTCGCTTCTGGGAAAAATAATTGTCTCTCATTTTTATCTAGTGTATTTAAAATTGTATGTGCATTCCACTTTACTGTTTCATAAGACGATTCTCCTTATTCCATGAATCCGAAACTAACTTATGGACTGAAATAGCCACGGAAAATCAATATTTTTTTTTTATCAATCTCTTAATAATATAATCTTACTAACTTTTGTTTCCTTTTCTATGAAAACAGATTTAACTTTGTGAATGAACAAGTTATAAATATGACAAAATCATGTTACTCTCTTAAATAAATTCACGTGATGACGAAAGAAATTGACAATATGATAAAGACACATGTTTTAGCCTCTGTCTCAACAGTCCTATATTGAAATTGCTAAAAATGTGTATGTTTGCTACATTTGCTTAAATTCTAGATTTGGCTTAAATTCTGGTTTTTTATATAGCTTCTTTTTCCCTAATTATAATTCATTGGCGGTTCACTGCATAGCACGAGCCCTGCAGTGCCTTCCAATGTGGATTGCTGGAGGGGTCAACTCGATTGGTTGATGTTCTTAAACGGTATAAAGTACTCCGATATAGCTTAACGTCACTCGAGACGGTTTAATGTGACCTCCGAAGCCAGAAACCTTCTAAAGAGACACACAAATTTAGACATACATATGTATATAACCCTTATCCTAGAATTAGTAAAGTTAGCGTACTAGACGATAGTATGACGCGATGCATACATACAATATGTAAGTGGATGAATGGCGAAAATACTAAACAATATTGTTACACCGAAGTACAAATACTTTGTTGTGACTAAGTTTTATCGGGTTTTACACCTAAAGGAGTCAGAAAACAAATCCTATCAACGTAGGAACTATTACCACTCCCGTTAATTACCCAACCTTTCATCAATTCAAACTAAAGTAGCGACATGGATTAAGTCCCATATATTATATGAAGGGCTTATGGTGTGTTAGCTACATACCAATCTCATGATAATCGTCTTCATTCTTGAACGTCTTGATTTATCGCCATCTTTATGTGTAACGAGCGATAAGCAGTCAGACTACAATTTTCACCTTGATGTACATTTTGTGTCCTAGATATTTTAATAGATTGTAGTTCTTTGAGTGGAAATGTGCTTCTGCTTTACTTATTCTTGGTGAAAAAGTTCTTTTATTCGTTTTCCTTTGAATTCGTTCTTTATTTTTTACTCTCATTACGCTGCCGTGAAATATTTTTAAAATTTTAAACGTTATATTCGTTTCTGTTCCACGAGTATCTTCAGATACTTGATTGCATATATATTAAAAATATATTTTTCACTTCCTTTCGCTTTTAATTTTGTACATAGAGTTAAATTATGTAAAGACCTTAATTGGGTAATTTTTAACATTCGCGATGTTTTGTTTATTTCGGTGAGATTTATTATTTTAAGACCTATCCTAATTTTGTTTTCAAAGTATACGTTGTCCTATTTTATATAATGGGTATAGTGGGCACTAAATAACATGAATAGTTATTGAAAAATATGAGATTGAATGCCGTCGAAATGAAATGCATTCACCGAAAAAAAATTGTATATATTTTTAATGTAATACACGAAAAGGTAAATATAGATATTTATTAATACAGGAACTGTTTCACAACATAAACCAACCGAACAACCGAACTTAAGTTATTTCTTATATATCATATATTGTAATTAGCAGTAATCTATTAAAACACAACAAATTAAAATCTTAATTGTCAAACATACTTAGTATTAGTAGTATACTAATCGCCATTGCCGTTCCTTCATCGGACAACTCGACGTACGGCAGGTATCCACTCTTACGCAGTAAACGTACCACCTGCACGGACGACGTGGTTTGCGTCTTCATTTATCATGCGCACTGCAAAGGACTGGAATAACTTGCCCGCGTCGGTGTTCCCGGCTGCTTACGATGTGGGAGTCTTCAAGAGGTGAGTGAATCAGCTATTTATAAGTTAGTGCGTTCACCATCTTAGACTTCATCTCCATTTACCATCAGGTGGGATTGTTGTCAAGCATTAACTTATTTTATGTAAAAAAAATACATAAGTAGAGTAAAAAGATTAGGACAGATTGACAATCTTCATGTTTCTCCGTGAAAAATCAACAATCAAGAAAATTTATTATTTTTTTTCCCTTTTTTATTTTTTTCTCTCTTCTTCTCTTCTCGGATTTGGCATGGCATTATTAAATCAATTTTCAAAATTAAAACAAAAGCATTCTAACTCAAATCGATTATTTTTTTGAAAACTTCTCAGATATATATATTCTTAGCAAAAACGAGACTAAATAAATAAAAATAAGAAATTAATTAAGATCACGAGTATTTTAAATGGTGAAATTTATAAATCACGAAATAGAAAATCAAGCAGACT
>PDGT01000055.1:787732-830507 GCA_003671415.1 Megathymus violae
GGACTCCCGAAAAACCTAGGGGCCTACCCACTAAACACCACCCGAGGCTGGCTTTGGCCTGGAGGCCTTTAAGCCGACATCTGATGCGACCCCCTTTAGGGAAAGGGGGCGCTATGTGTCCCTAGACGAGCGCTCATCGTCTTATATATGTGCTTGGCGGTCACTCTCCGCCATCCCCTCCTCTTAACGGATGTGACGTCACTTTGCTGCTAACAATATATAAATGAAATTAGCTGTGTTCTCTTCATTTCGGTGGGGTATTTAAGTCCACCGAATCGTCTGAAATGAAAAAAGAAGGGAAAAAACAAATAAAAAAAAGAGCAATTGTTAGGTATAAAATTAACACTACTCAATTGAACATAAACTTAAATTACTATAATATCTTTAATAATCATTATTATTAATTGCTACTTAATATTTCAACGCAAATGTAATATAATTTATTGCGTTAATATTTTTTATTTATTTATTTATCCTTTGTTGTAAACATCTGATGTTACAATAGGCGGACATAATGCTAAACGGAGGGCATGTAAAGAGCAGAGGTGCTTCTTGTAAGAATCACCAAGGTATTGAAATTTGCTTTTTAAGTATTCTGCGGAAAGAAGATTGAACAGTACAAAGAAGAGAGAGTTAAACAAATGGAGTTGTCTATGTTCAGGAATTCGGAGCCATTTAAACTGGCGACGATGTGAAGAAATATGGCTAATTTACGCAGACGAAAGATGACACAAATTGAGTGATTACTTAGGGGAATTATTAACTAATCAGGGGATCTACTTTATTGAGAAGATCCTCATTTATGTCCGAGTAACACACATCAGCATAGTCGACTATAGGACTATAGGTAAATTAAAGGCACGCAGTACTGCAAAAACTGACCAACTAACTTCGTTTAAATTACTATCCAGCTAAGCGTAGAATCTAGGTGGATACCCAAATTCTTAATTGAAGATGAGAATGGAATGACAGTGGTACCTAACAATATAAGATGTGGTACAACATTCAAGTTTATTTCGCTTAACTGTTGTGAACTACCAATTATTATGGATGAACATTTATACGGATTGACACAGATATTAAATTTTTCAGACTACAAGCGAATGTTGATCAAATTGCTGTTAATCGTGTTCACACCAGTGTCAATATCAAATATGTCAATTGGGGTGTAAATTTGCAAATTATTGGCGTACAAATCACAGTTATTATGGCTTGACAAATCTAACAACTTTCCGTGTAGTTAATTTTGCTTCACGCAAAACGTCACGACGGTAATGACATCTTTACGCAATGAACTTGACACTGTTTTCACCTGACACAAACTAACCACTGGATTCGACGCTTGAGTAAATTTAAAACTATCTTCCCTATTTAAGTTGTTGGGATGTTTTTTTTAATTACAATTGCCTGTTAATTAACATGGAATAGTTGAGGTTACCTGTCAGCTATGTAACTCAGTCCAAATATCTGAGCCGGCTTCAATCAAATGTTCTACTACAGCTGATTTCTTCGGGTTGTTCTCTTTGACTGCGCTGATGTGTTCTTTTCTCCGTTGAGAGAAAGCCCGCTTTGTTTCCAGTTCCGCCGTGACCATGATCTATGTAATTGGATCGAAATATGAATAAAAACACAAAAATCGTTAAGTACTACTCGTTATAGTTAAACTGTATTCTGTAAGGGTTCAGTTATTTTAGCGAATATAAAGAATGCTTAAAGCGACATAGGCGTGCTTTTATTACCGGCAGAATATTCTGGAATCTTGTCAGAAGCGCAATGGTTGGATAATGGCAGCAATACAGCCTGCCATTGTTATGGTAATCTGTAATCGCAGGCGATCCCCAGTCGCCGCGCCGATTGGCTGCGATTTGATAGCTTGATTAGCATTCCGTACCATCGTTGTACTGATGTATTTGACTGTCCTTTAAATGTACAACGATTTAAATGAATCGTTACGAAGATTGATCAACACAATGCTAACCTCCCAGTTCTGAACTTGGCTCTCTTCTCTTCTTAGACACAATGTTGCAATCCAGAGACATAACAGACTTGTTTACTTCTATAACTTATCCGTTTTATTTCGGATGTTATTATAATGTACTTGTATATAACACCAACGAAAAAAATATTTTATATGAGGATAGGTCACATGCCCCCACACTAAGGTATTTTACTACTAATTGTTAGAATAAGAAATATTTTGTCTACCCTGTAAAAATACCCTGTGTCGTAGATAAATAGCCTCTTCAAACATAGATAAGAGTTTTTATTGCATTTGTAACTAACTGATAGGAGTCAGACTATTATTGTCGGCTCACTACATTGCACGGGTCACTCTTTGTAATTGAAGAGTCCCATAACATACATCCACAACGTTGATTCAGAGCAGACTGGTGGAGAGGTTAATGGTCTATCTGAAAAGCGAAAAGTATTGTTCTAAGGGTAGGTGGCATGGAACAACAACAGGTATTGACTATAACAACCGGGATGGTGACAAGGTGATGGAACAAATGGTGTAGACTTAACGTGACTCTCGAAACTTAAAAGCGCTTATGAAAATTTGCTACCAGCGATCCCCCAAAACCGTACACGAGTTAGTCGGTCGATCAATTACGATTAACATCTATGTATACGTATGTATGTACGCACCCGTATAGATGTAAAGAGTCCTAATATTTGAAAATCAAGTTTTTAAGGTACATTACGCTATTGAAATTGTAGTTTTAGAATTATGAAGTTAAAAGAAGTAAACAAAGAACCGAACAACGCAGTTTAGTCATTATCACGCCGCTGTCTGTACAGCTGTGGCTTCGGGAATATTTTTTCCGAACAATGAAATGGTGAAACTTTTCCAACTTTTTCATTTGCACTTTACTCGGTAAAAGTTTACTAGGACTGTTTTTTGTGTCATTACTTGGGAAAGGAAAGCGGATGCGTAAAAAAATTTAGATGTATTTTTATGTCGACAGCCGATAAATGAACAGATGTGTCGGTTGATGGTGAATGGTTAGCGCCGTCACCGTAACACCAATAAGGAGTTAAAATCGTTAAATTAATAACAGAGAGATTACTGTTGTGTAACTAACAAAATCGAACAATGATAACTAATCTGACGACCCCATAGCCCAGTTTGTAGTGACCCTGCCTGCCGAGCGAGAAAACATTTATGTTACAGATAAATGTTTGTTTCGTGTCATGGGTGTTTCTAATATTTGTATATTTCCATGCTATCCGTAACACAAGGAATCCTAGAGCGGGGGTGTGATTGTGTATAAAAATAGGTTGTATTTTAAAGCGTGTGCAAGACTTTTGCTTCAATTTCGACTTTTTAAAATACTTTAAAAGTTTTGGCGTTTCAAATCATCCTCATGTACTTCGGTGAAGAAAAAAATAGTGAGGTAATCTGTAAGGCTGAGTTTTCCAAAAAGTTCTTAAAGATATATGAAGTCATCTTAACCTATTTTTTTGTGTAACTAATTTTCCGAGACAAGCAGCAGCGGTTAATTTAAATTCAAATTTCAATGAAATTATTCATACAGGTATTTTCTCGATTTGCACGTCATGTTTTGCTTCTACGATTATTTCGAAAATGTGCTTTATCATGAAGGAGAAAAATGGCCATCTCTAAATCAATACCTACATAGTCAATACAGACAAAACGATTCTTATCTGAGCCGAACCATTTCCGGAGCCATTATTTCGATACGTCTTTGTCATTAACGCCTTATGCAGTGCTATAGTATTATTTACAGATCTACAGGGTGTTCTGTGATACGTAACTTCAACATTTCTGTAGGCAAATCACATTTAACCTAATGCATTTTGGTATAAAATCACCTTCACCAAGGAGGAAGTATTTTATACCGCCCGAATATTTCTAAAAATATCTAATATGTCCTGAGAAACACGAAAGTGCTCATAAAATTTCGCCTGTGATCATATATTCGAGTTAAGACCGCGTTCGTATTTCTTAATTCAATGTATCGTTTCAACTGACATAACCCATTGGGCTATGAATGTCTTATTATCGAGCAGGTGTACTTCATCATGATAACAAAATTCCATTCAGGACGATCAGGTTTTTAAAAAGGAAAATTACAAACTCTTTAACACTAAAAAAGATGAAAATGCTATTGATTATTGGCCTTTGAATACACAGTAAAAGCCTGTGCTATGTGTTGGAGAGCCAATAAAACAATGGAGTTGGAACCCCAACGAACTCCAAGATAAGATAGTAAGTCGCTGTTGCTTCGTGAAGGGGAATTTAGCTTGGAATTATGTGAGTTGGAAAATAACGGTACAGATGTCTCTGAAGCCTAATTGATAGTACATACTGAGTGAGGGTTACCAAATGCAATCGCAAACCATAGCAGACATTTTTTTGTCACACAAATATTTATTGTCGGTTGTGTTTGTGGATACTTATGTTTATGATCTTTAAGTTTTTTTTATTTGCAAGTATTCATCCTTATATCTTGAACATCCCGACTGTGCGGATGACGCGGTTTGCGTCGTCTTTCGTCATGCGCACTGCCAAAGACTGGCATAGCTTGCCCACGTCCGTGTTCTCGACTACATATGATGTGGGAGTCTTCTAGACGAGAGTGAATACGCTTTTATAAGTTAATGCGTTAACCGCATCTTACATTTCATCACTACTCGCCGTCAGATAAGATTGTTGTCAAGCATTTACATATTTTATGTAAAAAAAAAACACTTTTAATATCACTCGCAACCCAAGAATACAGTTTATTACAAGATAAATAAGTTATCTTGTAGCGTTGTACGTTAAAAGGGGTAAACGACCTCATCAGAGTAGTGTGTTTGAATTGAAAAGCCACCAGAGATGTCGAGCGTCTAGTAGTCTTGATGTAACTAGAAAGTTCGCCTATTACCTAGATTCAAATGAGATAACCGCTCGTATTAATGCAAGTAGGTGAAGTGCTCTTGGCAGATTTCATTCCAGCTCCTTGAATATTTGCTCTTTTTAGGGTTCCTTAGGTAAATGAATATACCAGTCATTCGTGCGTGCTCTCTGCGTACTGACGTTGAAGCGTAACTACTATTGTCTGTTGTATGTTACAAATATATAATTATAATATGATGCGCAGTGTAAACAAGTTTCTTCAAAATGAAATAGTCGAAGAATGTTGGATTGGTAATGCGGCGTCGGGGAACAAAAACATAGAAACTCTACTAAAAGCACTAAACATAAAAATGAAAATCATATTTGAAGTGGTAAAAAAGATCGACGAGATGGCCAATGCTAAAGAATAATATATTGAAAGATACCTACTACTGTCAAATAGACTAGAAATATAAAATCTGATGATAAGCAGAAAAACATTGAGTTAAACATTGGTTTAAATGTGTTACAAAATGAGGATTCAATGAAACCTACAAAAAAAGGTTACAAACATATCGAATATTGAATTTGAACGAATTTTTGATCAAAAAATGTTGGAGGGTATTCAAAGAAAACTAAGCGGAGGTAAAGAAGAGATCGTCTCCCGTGATCGTAATGCTTACATTAAACTTAAACAGTATATATAACATGATACATATTCATAACATGTTCAATATTGTAGATGACAACGGAATCAATGCAGTTGACAATATAGAGCGCGACTTAAAGAACATCAGTAAAGGCTCATTTAATTAAGACCACATGTGTGCATATACGAAAACTATATACGTGGAATCAGACCAGTACAATTAATGTAATAGGGCACACGTTCTTTTGTCTCCATAATAATTACCATCAGTATCGCTGTAGTTCAAATGAATGTTTACAATTTGTAAGGATTTAGGGCATATTGTAGATATACTCATAAATATGTTGTTAAGGTATGACGTAGTTGACGTGTGTGCCAGGCTAAAAACTGTTTAACGACAATTTTATTACCTAAGATATATCTTCACACGGAGGCTTTTTATATCGTAGGGATGTTATGGATATGAAATTTCGGATATGGATATTGATGCAGATATATGAATACAGTTTTTCCGGTTGTTAGAGACAGAATATCTGTCACAGTTATAATCTGTGATTGTTTTAGGCATCATGGCATATCTGTGGTACACTTCATCTTCATTCTAAATTGTCAAACTGTAAACACGTACCTCGGCACAATAAATATTAATTAATCCAAATGCATGTTTTATTTAACTAATTATATTGAGAAGTCGAATGAATTCCAACACCGGTTTCAGCGACTGTTACGAATATACGAATATGAAGTTATTTCGGATTATCCGATTGTTTTGGATAATTTCAGTTACGGATATTAGATGATTTAGGACATGAAAAAAAAATATTGTACTCACAAGGTTTGACTTTATTTCTAGGTATTATGTGGTATGGTTACAGAAAAAAAACAATAGCCTTAAAAACTATATAACAAAAACGGTCTTAAATGACAGCGACGTGATTAGTGTATCGGTTCGACCGGCGAAAACCTGTCGTAACATGTTTCTTTTAGACTTTACTCCTATCTGAAATTATTCGAAACTTTTTATCGGATACGGTTACGGTTTCAGATATATTTTTATTTCGGATATCCAATAGTTTCAGTTATGGTTACGGAGCTCCATAACATCCCTAGTGTATTGTATACAACGCGCTCGTTGAGTCAATTATAGGATAACCATACAGCAACTACGAATGTACTTTTAAAGCACACATAGATGAAGCAAAAACGTTACAAGTCAGATTTTTGAAACACATATCAAGCAAAAGTTAAGGTAATCAAAGAAAACTAGGGTACCTAATTTATGAATTAGTCGCTGAAACCGGTCGTTAGTAGCGAGTAGCGTATAACGAAGCGGATGAAACATCGTATGTTTATAGCAGAAAATATTTTGGCAATCGTACTTTTTAATATGTCATAACCAAAATCTACAATATATATATATACACAAAATATTAATATATAAAACGTATTACGCAGTACTTTTTAAAGCTAAAATGTTACTATCAAGAATGTTAGTAGAATTGTTATTTTATATAACTGAACGTTTATTACGGATACGCCCCCTGTAATTTTTCCTAAATTATCTTGAGTATTTAAGCACCTACAACGAGTAATTAGTAACTACTTAGTTGTTAATTGTTAAACTGAGAAAATTATATTTTGTGAGCATTTCGCCACTCACTGACTGCTTATTGCTACTGGTACTGTATTACCACTTTGTAACTTGACGGGGTTGCATACATTAATAGATTGTTTTTATTCGTATTGAAAAAAATTAACTCACAGAACGTCGCGGTTACATTATAATTACGATATATATGTAATTACAGGAAAAAATAACGTAACAAGATTTAAATTTTGAATTGAGATTATGAATGTTAAACTGATACTCATTCATTTCTAACCTATTACAAGTTAATAAACTGGAGAACTATTTTTCTCGAAACGAAGCGAGGGCAGGTTGTTAGTAGATAATAAAACGGAATGCTCAGTTCGTCAAACTCAGTAAATATAGTGTCGGAAAAAAATGATTTAAACATCGAATTTTGCAGTTTAAACTGTACACAAGATGTCATCTACTTAAGTTTAACGGTGCTAACAAATTTCTTTCTAATTATGAGGACACAATGCACAAAAGTATAGTTTATCTTTAACAAAATAAAATTTACCAAGCGATGACTGCAAAAAAGCATATTATTATTGCCTGAACGCGTCTTCAGTAGGAATATAATTATGTAAAATACAATACGCAATACTACGCTTAAAACATACATACATACTTAATTTAATTTTGTTTTAAGCTTTACGTTTCAAAATATTCTATGAATAAGTTTTTCACGCAGTGTCAAGTGACTCTAGAACCCCACGAGATCCATCCCAACGCACACTTGACTGGTGTTCGTAACAAGCCTGACACCGTTGGGCATAAATGTAAAATTCACTATTCAATTTTTATACATAAAAAAGTTTTAAACGGTGTCCACAAATTATATATTCTACCAACATTCGAGTTTTGAACAAATTTAAATTCGTGTTTTTCTTTTTCTTCTAAGTGAGTTTGAGTTTTATAAATATGAAATCGTCTACTAGCAGGAACATCACACGAGGAGGGGTTTTAGATTTGTAACAAACATCTGTGATCGATTTCGATGACCCCTTTATTCTGCATTAATTTTCGTTCTTACCTTCTTCTCATTTCCTGGCCGACAACGCATCAGTGATACTATGGGTTTTGCTGATGTCCATGGGCGACGTACCATCAGGTGGCTCGTCTGCTCGTTTGTCAGCTATTGACATAAAAAAAATAATATCCAGATAACGATTTCTTCCATAATCATATTACGCCGGACCTCATTCTAAATAATCAAGAGTACACGGAGATTCTCATTACACACACACAATTCATAAAACTGTATTGCGTACGCATAAAACGTTCCCCTATCTATACATTCCATACCTCGCGATAACATGAATAACAAACAATTACTACAATCGAAATCAAAACCACCTAGACCCGATAATAAACATTTATGTTACATGTGTATTTACCCTAATCTAATCCAGGACCCTTTTGTTTGGAAAGCTCAATATCAACTGTGTTAAAAGTCGTACTAGTCTATGTAATTTATCACTAGGAGGCAAATTAGTTTGCCTTTCTTTTAAATAAGTAATTAACTACGACTTTTATCGAATATCATCAATCATAAAACCGTTAGATTCACGAAAAAAGGAGAGATAATTAAACAAATTTTTTTTACGGAAAATCTACCCTCGCTATACGTATACTGCGTTACATTTTTATTACATATTCAAATTCAAAATCATTTAAACATATAGGTATTCTGTAAATACACTTATGAACGTAATTTTTTTTTGCCTTTAACACCGTTTCGAAGGTGCTTTAACAATGAGGAGAAGAAACGGCGAAATATTCGGCATGCTTTTTGATATTCTCATATTAGGGAGGTGTTCGACCGAGAATACTTATGCGCTAAAAGCTCTGTCAAGAATATGTTATTCACAGAAGGTAGACAGGAATAAGTATTAGAAAGAGACCATAGTGCGAAGTAACTCTTTCGCTCGCTATTATTTATTCTGCCTGCGATGGACAATCATGAATTATGTATTAAGCAGGAAATCAGCAAGAGAAGTCGTTTATTAGTAAGTGATCATAGTCGCCCGTAAGCTTTAGTACGATGATGGACTCGTTTTTAAAAGAAGTCAATGTATGTCAATGAAGAACTATGAGAACCGATCATAAAAGTCACTGTTTGTATTTTAAAAGTTTAAAAACGGATTGTGCTCTTATTTTTCAGTTTACTAATTTTGCCATATAATTTATTTGAATAGACATATTTCATAAATAATATGGGGATCTTGATATTCCTTTTTATTACTTTAAATCTCCACTAATATGTATTACAAAAGAGCCAGTTTGCAATGTCTCAACCACTGGGATTGCATGCTTTTTCTTTAACGATATAAGGATAAAAGTATATGGATGTGTTTGTGAAAGTTTTTTTAATATTTAATTTCTTTTTAATTGATGTTCACAAGATCTTTTCTATGGAAGAGGTATACAGTTTTTTAAATGAGACTCTTAACACAAATATGAGATATTCTCATAACGTTCCGAGTCAACATATTGCGCTGTACCTTACAACGCAAGGAATTTCTGTAACCGCATTACCAGGAGCGCATACGTAAGGAGGTTGTTTCATAATTATTTCTGCAGGCGAAGGAAATGCAAAATGGTCTGACGGCGATGCAGGCGAATTATTCATTCTGAATACATTCTGTTTGCTGCTAGGCGCTGATTAACCGGCACCTAATCGAGTAACGAACTCTCCTAGACTTGCTAAACAGTCGGTACCACTGGCTGGTGGATTATGGCGCTTGTTATAAGAACAAGCGATTTGATCTCAAGTATTTAGTTTATTTAGAATCCACCCTTTAAAATATTTTATTGTCTCATTTTAAATTGAACTTTTTATTAATGTCTACGGGATATATCATAGCATTTCTCTCTCTTGCACTTTCTTATTTGTAACGCAATTGTTTCTTACTATTGCCATCCTCGTCTTTATTCTCGTTTTAAAACAATGTATACTCGTAAAAATTCAAGTCATAGTCCTGTTTATTGTTGTGTTCAATTATAATTTTATCAGAATAGAATTGCAAAGAAACTTGTGATTTTTATAATTTATATTATATCATTTTAACTTATGAATCAATTTGAGTTTTAAATTATTTTTCCGAAAACTAAAATACTATCTATCTTCAATCACGTGTTTCGGTAACATTTATTTTTATTGTGTTCATCGAGTTTGGTTATTTATGTGTTGGTTTGTAGAAGTAGGAAAGTTGAAGATAAACATTATTAAAATATAAATGTAAATTGTGATTTTTGTAATGATTATATTGAAATTAATTCAATTAATCGGTTTAATTAGATAAATGTATATGTAAATGATATATTAACATTAAATTTGGATGTTATTATATGAAACATTATTACAATAACAAATTTGGCTCCATGTAATGTGACTTGTAAGATGTATAAATAAATATAAATTAATGACATAACACACATATGTAGATTCGCGCTCATTGTCCAACTTAAACCGGATGAAGTAACCGACTGACTCGCGAGTCTGTGCAAATTCGTTATCACAGCTATTCTTGCTAAATATATTCAACTACTAATTGTGATTATGTTCCACAAACTACGCTGACGGTTTATCCAATTAATATTAAAATTTACTCGCGTTTATCTTTCTCGTTAGTGCGTCTCCGTCGCCATGTTAATCCGTTTCTATATAAATATTTCGTGGATTGTTATGTTTCGTTTGGATAGGAGCTTACGGTTCGAATGTGGCTTTGTTGATGAATGCTCGTGGAGAAATTGTTGTCAATTACATGCGACTGTTTAAGCGAAGGACGTATTTTAGGAATTGTTAACTAAAAGGATTTAAATTTCTTGTTTACTAATTTATTCAAGTGAAGCACTGAAAGAAATATATATATTTTGAAAGATAGATCGATTCCTTCCGTTAGTATCGCTTGCAGTAGTTATATGATTTTAAGTCGGAGCCTTCAAGCTATTAACGGCCTGCAGTAAAAAACCGGTTCCTTTTTATAAGCAAACCTAGAGTTACGTCTCTACAGTGCGCATTGATAAAAAAAGCGTAGAAAGTAAACTAAGAGTCTAATATTCTTTCACCAGCCAAGGCTGCCGACATGCCTTATCAATTGTTATTTGACAATAACAACTAGGACAAGAAATTTTATACTACTACTACTTTTTGTATTTTTAGTACAATTTAATAAATGCTTTTAGGAACAAAATCTATACGATAAGTCTATCTAACGCATTTGGCAACTGTGATAAACAATGGCTCTCTACATCACACATTGTGAGAATGAATACGAGTTCAGCAATGGGAAAAATATAGTTTGTAATGATGACACGAAAACTAAGGTTTAATACAATGTCTCCGGACTATATTCGTATTTTAGTTTACGACAACCCAACAACAGCCAGAATACGAACCCGAGGAGCCATTAACAAATTAGATGTACTGAACATCAAAAGATAAAATAAACGTATAGCTTTCAATATGACAACAATATTGAATATTCGGTAATATAAAGTCAAAGAGGTAAGCAACTTTACCTTTACATTCATATTGTGTTTAAACGCTAATATCCTTCAATATTAAACGAAGCTATTTTGTAATTTCACTTGATATTTCTTTAATAGCTAGATGATCGAAGTACCCAAAGTTAATGGAAAGATGAAAGACCAGCTTGACGTCTTTGTTCGGTGGAATGTAATAAAATCATACATTTTACCTAACGTTACCCTATTTCTAAGAAATGTCGAAACATTTATTTAACAAGGTTTTATTTATTTAATAATCATTAAAAAAAAAACATCCAGATATATTATGTCGCTATTGGTTAAACACCTTTGTGCGCAAAGTTGTTTTGGTTTCAACGTATCAGCTTATTATTCAAATTTCTTAGTTACACTAACTTTCGTGACCCACTTTCATCACAAATTATAGATTATGTATCCCATACATACCTGCGCCGGCCGGACAGTAAACCCTGGGCTTCACTTGGTAAGTAGAAAAATACCACTCGAACTACGAGGTCGTCTTTTTTTTTTAATGTTAAAAGCCGACAAACGAGCAGACGAGCCACCTGATGGTAAGTGGTCACCGTCGCCCATGGATATCGACAAGGTATCACTGATGCGTTGTCGGCCATGAAAGGAAAGCAGGTAAGAAAGAAAGTAGAAGAACTGCCTCTCAAGCCCCCAGCCGGAACACGACGAGTCGTTTGGCGGCTGACTCAAGCAGGTAGCTAGCCAGGCAGGCTAATATAAATGACTTAATAATAATACTGATTATATGTATAATCATTACGCGAAACCTTACCACCAAGCAGGGTGGCTTCTGCCGCCTCTTACGACACCCTTTTCTACCAGCATCGGATTGGGGGGAGTATTCTAGGCCGCCCCAATACGGCTGACGTCGTCTGAACGTTTAACATTGTAATTTATTAGAAAGGTTTAGACTAAAAACGCACGTGCGACCGTTATGCTCGGGATGTATCAGCCGTTCAATCCGCTTTAGCACGGCAAAAAAAATGAAGTTAGCTTTTTTAGAATTCCGTTACCAAATGGTTAACATTTGATCCCTGTAAATTTGTTATGTTTATTCGTCTGTTTGTATGCTATAGCAGTTTTACGGAGACTATCGATGTTACATAAATGATACTAGGAAAATATATCTATTCAATGAAACTTTACACAACGAAACTTGAAAATTAAAAGTAAAGAAAATATTAGAAACGGCGCCTCATATATGGAATTTAAAAATCCAATGAACGAAAATGATTTAAAGCTTTCTTTTTTAAAGTAGATAGTTTATGAGATATTGGTTTTTATAATCATAAAATGCTTGGCCCCCCCAAACAAAATAAAATAATAAATCATCAGTCCACTCAGGGGGAGATTCGAAGAAGAGAGCGAAAAATTTACGGACTCAATTTTATAATGGCATCTGGTGGACGAGCATAACCAAAATTATAAAAACCTCATTTGACACCAAATTTTTCGTTACATGTATATTTCACTTATTTCCAGTAGTTTAAATTAAAAAAACAAATTAAAAGCCCATGAGAGTATTAATTTCATAGACATAATATTCATATTCGCAATAAAAGTTCATATTTACAAGTACTGCTGTAGTGTACGAATATTTTAACAACCAGGTTTCGTTTTATCGTTTTTTTTAATTAAAATAATTTTTGTCATCACTTTTTACTGCATTTAAAATTATTATTTGTATGAGTGATTAAAATCACAGTCTAGTAGAAACTATACTGAATTAACTGAATTTTACTCAAAACCAATAATATCTCGTTATAGTTTCAATTTAGCAAAATCCCATTCCAGCTATTGTAACCGCTGCAAAGATTATTCCGCTCGACAAATGAGATGTCAAGCACCATATCATTGTATCAATAAATATTTGACGTGGTTTTATTTGTGAAGCTTATTATACAGGTATACGTTTTGATTATAAACTTGAGCTCCATTCTGAAGACTATGGTAATATATTAATAATTGTTCCCGAAGCTACAGCCTGGTACAACGCGATCACCGCGCAAATCATGTCATAATATTATTTATTGTCACAATCATTGTATGGGTCAACGTCAAGTAAATCTTAGGACGAAGACGTAGACAGGTTGGTAGAGTTTTCCAGGGTGGACCAGGTTGTGCTAGAGCTAATTCTACCTTCCTTTCAAAATCAACTATGAAATGTTTTAAAACCTGGGGCCTTACTCCCGAACACGTTTTGGTTTTGTTTTGGTTCCTGATTCGAACTCGAATCTGATTCGAACTCGATCTAAAGTTCGTACTCCCGAACCAAATCGAAGCAATATCAAGATCGACTTACGATCGAACGTTATCAGCGTCGTTAAGTGTATCCGGTTAGTGACGTCACAGTCAAGTGCGAGAAGTACATGCATATTTCACATATAAATATTGAAAAAATGCTAATTTAATAGCTTTCTTTTAAAAAATCTTGTATTTACTATTTGTTTATATGAATTTTGATAGAGAAATGAATATAAATTGTGTTTTCGTTTGACAAAAGTAGTTTACATCACTTTAATTAATCTGTATCGTGACAACTACTATTAAATAATCTGTGATCTTGAATCTATCATTTTATTTTGACAACATATTTGTTGTCAAATTTTAAAAACGCATTGGTGTGTATGTTTTTTTATGTTTTTCAGATAAACTAATTATTTATGAAACTATTATTTAGTATAACGACGCATTATTTCGTAACTCAACTCCACGAAGTTGCGGAATATATTGAAATATTCACTCATATCCTTGGACAAACGATAATTCCTCTGGAATTCTTCACTTCATGAAAGAATGAGTTCTTTCACCCATTGCAAGTGCCCGAGAGTTATATCGTGGCAGTCTAAGAAAGTTTGTCCTTCCTCCAATGTCTATACGATGCGCTTCCTCCAAAACATTAAATAATGATGTAAGGCGAGCCATACTTTACAAAAACCCAAATAAAATTAAACAAAATGCAAAACTCGAAACAAACAAAGAACCTTTTTTGTTACCGTGAATTTTGACGTTTGATTTCGATCCTGCTACTCGATTGACGACTGTCAGAAATTGTGGGCAGTACGCTACTTTCGATCTTTATTCGATCCTAACGATTTTTAGTTCCAATTTGAACCACCGTTCGATCGTGCGCTAGCGTAGACATTCAAGAGTACGAAATTGTTATATGATCGAAATCAACTCGATTGATTTAAACTCGAAAGCGTCGGGAGTAAGGCTGCTGATACGTAATCAACTACGTAATCTTTTAAAACCATATTCGTCAGGCGTGCTGGAGAGCGAGTCAGTAAATAAGTTTCCCACTTCCTTCTTGAGTCGGTCATGCCCCTGGTGTAGTGACAATGCAAGCCGCGGATATGTCGTTTCCATTGGTAATTTTAAATCAAGTGACTTGTTAAATGATAATTAACTTAATAATACATTATTAATTACTTATTTGCTCCTATAATTCTATATTGCAATTTTGTCCAATCTGTACGAGGGTAATAAATAGTTTCAGTACGAAAGATAGAATGCCCGATTTAACGTTGTCACAATGATCCGAGTGCGCAATTTACGCGAGGTCACACGTTCAAGGCCGCGGGGGAAATCTAGCTTATGTCTGCTCGTAATTTATATACTGTTTTGTTATAACTTACAAGTGATGTCATATGTTAGTATTCCGTGGTGGGATTATGATTTCAGCAATTAGATCCTCATTCCTTATTTTAGAACCTCAGGTTTCATTTTTGAAAATTATTTGCGAGTACGCTCTTGAATTCCAACGCTTGAAATACATTTTTTTAGAGAAAGTAATATTACATTTTTCTTTCCATTTAAGCTACTTATGTTTATATTTCATATTTGCAGTATATTAAGGTTTTCATTCCTCAACTCAAATCTTCAGTAAGATCAAAGAAAATTGTGGAATTTACTGACTCGAGTAATTTCTTATTTAGTTTTTAGATATAACCCAATATAAAGTTTATGAAATAATAATATCATTCATAGCCCTACGACGTGTGTGGATTGTAAGTGATCGAGGGAGTTCGGTAACTATAAGTGCGAGCGGTAGGTAGACGAGTGGAAATCACTTCAAAGCAATAAGGCATTGGCAAAAATCTACCACCTTTGCCAATGCCTTACTGCTTTGAAGAACACGATATGTCTTCGGTAAATCATGTCGGAAGCCTTCGGACGGCCTAACAACTTCCATCACTTTTGTTGGGTATAAAACCCGTCACCAATCCGCATTGGAATATCATGGTGGAGTACACTGCAGTGACAGCAAATAGATGAAAGCCATAATTTAATAAAAGAATGGATATTTTTTTCACAAAGTTCTGCAAAGAGATCGTTACAGTTTGCCGTTTCAAAAAGTTAGCTTTTACTTAAAACTATTTACACCGAAACTACGAGTTTTTTGCTCAACGGGCATTTTTATCGAAAGTTGATTGAAGATAGTGTTTAACAACGGTGATTAATAAGTACTACAGCGTATCGCGTACCCTCAATGATTAAGTTTAGGAAATAAGAGCTTGAAATTCACGCACAAAAATATCAATCATAATTTGATTGAGTTTGTGATTTATTAATTTGGCTCTAAAATTAAATTTGAAGTCATCAAATCAAATCAAAATAGCATCTTTCTTTTTGTAAACGAATATCCTACAAAGTTTACCCAGGGAAGTTTTTAAATAAGCTGTGGTTATTTTTTTATTAAACTCAGTTTTAATGAAAGCCTCGCTGCCAATATTACGGCTTAGTCTGTCTAAGAAACAATACTTTAAAGTAAATTACTTATGAAATGAAATATTAGATCGGGTCTCAAATAGCTGACTGACTAAAGCTATAGTCTATTATTTTGCTTGAAAATTAACACAAGAAATTAGATAATTAATTTTATGACTCATAATATCAGACATCATTTTTAATTTTTTTTATCGATGTAACAATACAATGTGTTACGTTACTTATGTTATTGTTTTATGTTACTTACGTTACGTATGACACTTTTAATCGTTAAGTATCTACAATTTACGCTTCAATAAGATAGCGCAGGATAATTTACCAACATGCAGTACGACGAAACTAATTTGCCGAGGGGGACCCTTGACTCTACTCTACGTGGGGATAAGAATTTAAACTTTAGATAGAAAATTCCGGTCGAATAGAAAACTGGAATAGATGGTTATAGAAAGATTAACCACAAATCCAGTATTTAGACCGTACCTTGGCTGTCTCCGTCATTCGCCCTTCAGCCTTTATATGACATAAAGTCAGGTACCCAGAGTGGATAAACAATGTATTCCAATGTGAACTGTTCTCAGGACTACACCAGCCACACCGGTATTTGAACTGAGTATTGAGAACGGGAACCCAACGATATTGTTATCACTCCTGCGGGCTCCAGACGCAATTTATAACGATAGTCCAGGCAAACAAAGGCTTTAACGTATTAGATAGATTTGTCCAGTTAACTTTGATAAACAACGAATTTTTGACTTCGACGCTTAGAGAAGTTTCTGACGTGATGATATAAGACTTTTTTGTTTACATAGAATTATTTAATGCTTGATTGAATTATTTAATAGTGGTGATGAAGTTTAAGATGTTGAACGCACTAACTTATAATATACATATATAGCCTATTCACTCTCCTCTTGATTGGTGGGTGTTAAGTTGGAGCATTGCTATTGGCGACTCCGTACTCACTACCAATCGCAAGATGGTTTAAAATTTGCTTAACTTTAATTAATAAACTAAAAAAAGTAATTTCTAAATAGAAAATACTGTCTTTTCACAACATTTTGAACGGTATTTTATTAAAACCTGATATGAATACAATTTTTTTTTTGATAAACTAAACTGAAATATATAAAAAAAACTTCACAGTAACTTTTCCGTCATGATTACATTATCAATGCATAATTTATTTATATAGTACCGAAATAAATTTTAAATATCATCGGTTACCCGTTTTACATATGTATTGGTTTGCAGAGCAGCTGCATACGACCAGCAACCGAGTGCATCCGACTCTGATGGATAAGTGCCTCGATATTGGCTATATGGGTTATGCTATCGACTTAGTAGATTTCGTACCGAAGAGATAGAAAAGTATAGAGGGACCATAAAATAGTTTTGGTTATAATTAATATTAATGTAAAGTAAGTGGTGTTTAGTTAAAGGTTTTGGTTTACAATATCGGTTAAATTGTTGGAAGTTGCAGTGAGCATTTCGTACCAGATTGATGTCACTCGTTAATTCAGTACAAAATATGGGTATAAATAGGTCTTCCAATTCAATATTTTTTGTAATCAAATTCATCCTTTCCAATAAAGTATCTGTAAGGGTATTTTTATTCTATTCTATGAATAGCTTTCTCCGTAGCTAACTTCAAGATTATGGAAAAAATTAGGTAATATAGTGGCAATGACAATTTAATAGAAGCTCTAGAACCGACGACTTAAGGTCTACTACGAAATACTAAAGTGCTCTTAAAATTTTCAATACACAGTGATCAATGCCAATGGAGACTGTTCCAAAAACATCTGGGTCAATTAATTGGACGGAATTACCACAATCCGCTTTAATACAAGCCGCCTTGTTATGAGCGTTTTGTCTTAAATTTTATGTTAATTTAATGTCTTAAATTAAAATTTAAACACTTCTATACTATTCCTAATCCGTTAACTGGAATGTTCGTGAGTTCACTCAGAGCAAGCTGAAATCTACCACCTATTTTAAGTCCCCTATGCTGGTCACTTCGCGCAAATGGACGAGTTTCATCACAAAGTTTGTTTATGACATGCAACTTCACTAGTATTAGTTAATATTGGCTGAATGGTTTCTAGCAAATATTAATTTATTGAAAACAATATTGCTAATAAATATTTATTTTGTCTATAGTTCAGATTAAGAATTAAGATTAAGAAAAGTTAATAAATCATTGCTTATCATTGCTTTAAAGGCTTGGTTTTTGCACGTAGTTGAATTGCGTGACCACTAAAAAAAAAAACTACCCGCAGAAGATTAGGTATTGTATGAAAAACTGAAACTGTGTTGCGTGGGACAGTGTTCTGGTGTAATTGTTGTAATTATGTTGTTGTTTTTTATTTTTATTTTTAGCTATAAAATCCAAATTCTTTTATTTACCATATAGGTTACAGTAACGAACTTAAGTATACCTGGCAATTTTCTTCCCGATTTTATCCAGATTACAGTAAATATTGAGATATTTCGTTGTGACAAACAGGCAGTCAAACTGACATTCGAATGATCCTACAAGGTGATAGGAATGTAGAAATAATATTCCAAGGTATAAAAATTAGAAACGGAAATCATAATATAAATTAGGATGATAATATCATAATAGGTAATGGGTTTTTTCTTTCATACTAGAAGGCTAGCAAAGCTTGATGTAACATGACAATTACTTTCAATGCTGCAATTCTTGTGTGTGCATACACACAGCCCTTTACATGTAAATAAAAAAAAAAACCTTTTCGCGCAATCGATGCTTCTTTCCTTCTATTTTATAAGCTTCCTCGTGTTACATTTCTAGTCTTGCAAAAGCAGCACGAAATTGACTATGTCCGACTAAGCACAAACGTTTGCAAATTTAAAGGCGATTCATTAAAGTTATCGATTTAGTGATGAGAACTTTACATACAAAAGGGTACGTTCTCAGCGTTAAAATGCAGCTGCAATCATCTCTATGGATTAATTTCCATCGCGCATTTCATTAATGTAATCGCCCAAGTGCTGGCAATTTCGTATGCATGGGGAAGCTTTATGTCGTTCCCCGATGGCGGAACATAATTTTCATAAATATATTCGGATATTTTAAAGAATAATGGAAATATTGCTGGGATCGTAATGGAATTCTTTAAAATATCGCCCGAAACGTACACTCTAGCTTTTTAACGTTTTTTATGTTAAATGTTTTTATGGTAAGTGGGCACCACCACCCGTAGACGTTCGTGACACTAAAGGCATTACGAAAGCGTAAAATTCCAAAGTGAAAGCGGGGGACTGGTCATCGGACACCGCAACAGAAACACGTAAAAATATTTCACGGTTGATCCTGGAGGGAGAATGGCAGGGGTGAAGAATCCTCTCACCATGCACGAGCGCCGTCCCACGACCTTCATTAGTAACGGGCTTTCGCACCTCAAAAAATTCTATAGTCACTATGTCAGGTATTTTCAACATTTTTAAGAAGTACTCACGATTAATGTTTATCATACTGACATTTCGTTCCAAATGTATACCCCGTTGTCATGTCGAGAGCCCAGCTGGTACAATTAAAACAGGTTGAAACGTTTTAAAAGTTCATGACTCCGTAGCGCGGATAGCAGTGACCCAAACTGCGAACCGAAAGGGATCTCGGGATTGATTTTCGGCTAAAATAAATATTTCTATGACATAATAAATAAACGTTTCTATGACAGTTTGTTCTTGGGTGTTTGTGTTTTTTATAAACAAACTAAGTTAATGCTTGACAACAATCCCACCTGATATTAAGCGGTGATGAAGTCTAAGGAGTTGAACGCACTAACATATAATAGTCTATTCACTCTCCTCTTGAAGACTTTCACATCGTAAGTAACCGGGAACACCGACGCGGGCAAGTTATTCCAGTCCTTTGCAGTGCGTATAATGAATGAAGACGCAAACCGCGTAGTCCCTGCAGGTGGTACGTTCAATACGTAACGGTTGTCCGATGGAGGGACGGTGATGAGGGAATTAATTCAAACGATTCCTGCGCACACTCTCACTCACACTTGTTGTTGTTTGTGTCCTATTTGTGTACGTCCATGCCGCTCGCAACACAGGAAATACTAGTGCAGGGGTTTGAGTGTGTGAATTTTTGTTTTGTTTTTCTCATTTATTATCAATATAGCTTCTCAATAATGATGCTGCGAATAACATCTGTCTGTCATGTGTAAATATCTCACCCTTAAATAAGATTAAGTTATCGTATAAATAACTTGGTAAGCTTGCACTATATCACGTCGGTGTTTAACCTTAACGGCGGTAACAGATCAAAGCATTGCGTCCTGGATGTTCTAAAGATAATACGATTATCCAAACATATCACTAATTAGCCCTTGCTAATGACGAAGCGAGGTAACATTATAAAACAATATATAATCTGTTAGGCACTGTTGCGAATTTTGATTTAATTTAATATTTTGTCAATTTTTCTATAATGATAGCAAAAATTTTGTTTGAATCTAGAATTTTAAATTTTAAACGTAAGATTAACGAAAAAATATTTTGACGGGTTCTGTCATAATAATTCAAAATGATCGGAAGTTAGATAGGTTACCAGGAGTAGTAAAAGTTCTTGAGCGTTTCGATCTCTCAAAAGTTTCCAGTACCGGAGTAGATAATCTTTTACTAAGTTGGTGCATATCATACTTATCAAGTAAAAAATCATTATGGTGGTCTCAATTTCAGTTCGCTATGGTTCCAACAGGGTTCTCATCTTGGTCTTATTATTTATAACATTTTCATTAATAACATCAGTGAACAGTTAAATCACGTGCAAAATTTATAAAGTATTCTGTTTGAGATTCCATTCTTTTATAAGAAGAATTTAATCGTCTCATTGAAAGGTGTACGTTAAATGTCATGAATATGTATCCATTGGTATATTACTGAATTACTTTCTACTATAAAAAACTTAACCTCAACAAATACACAATAATTACCAATCTTCTAACTTAAGTTAACCATATAACTGATTTAGGCTAGAATGTATTACCGTAACGTCTTGTCGTCTAACTAAACTTTTGTACACTAATAATGTTACCGAAATAATAGTAGGTCATTTTTTGTTTAGAAATCATATTGTATCTCCAATCTGGTTTAGAATTTTGTACCGCTGTATTTTATAAACCTGTAAAATGTCGATCTATTTTTGACAACGTACGCAAATTTAAAAAAATAATTGGATCAGTCCTGTACAAATAATCTGATAAATTGTACAGAAGATTAAGTTTACAAATCTATTTTTATACATATATTATTTATTATTCCAATGTTTTCCAACTAACTACACATTGTATAATTTAATTCTATATTGTAATGTTTTTACCCAGTTTTTGTTTATATATGTAATGGACACTTATTTATGTTAATCCTGTTCTTGTTTGTAATGTAGATATTATAAATAAAAAAATTACTAATTCTTACAGTAATACAATCCGTTCACAATAATCAATCTACAATAATTCTTGTTAACACGGTTAAGTTAGTAAGCAAGCTTTGCGTATAAAATTTTTGAACAAAACTTTTGGTCTTTTATACAAGTGAAGCATGAAAAATTTATAAATTAATCTGTTAATGTAACACGACCGTCACAGCGATGAGACGACCGACGCGGCGGTTAAATTTTTATGATGAGTGCCAGTAAAATTTAATACATTCAATTTACGGCAAATATCGGTAAGTTTTACGCTTTCATAAATAGACGGCGAGTTCGAATTTCTGTATTTAATCCTTATCATTCTCACTTATTTATAGCATTATTGGAAGGATAAAAAATCGTAAAGAAAAAAAAATGGAAGTATTTTGTCGACCAGTGTCAGTCTTCAGGAATAACAATACATTTGGGCCCGATCTCAAGCAGGACTGTAGGTGAATTCAATTTTATTTGAACTGAAGTAGTCACTTAATACCGATTTCTGCCTGACTTTATATAATAGTAGAACAGAGTCTATAGGCAGTAAAACTATTTGCTCTTCTTATGAGGGAATTGCTTCGAAATACGAACGAATTCGCTTGTGAGGTTTACCATTACCACGTGTTATTGTAATTTGGCGATTTAGGATATTAATATTGATTTTTCTACACCCTATGAAAGCAAATAAAAATATTCTGTTTCTTTTTTTTAATTTTAGGACATATCCAGCATTTAAAATAGTGGTTTGACGTTTCCATCAGATGTAAAATCCTCAAAAATATCACTTTTTAATCCAACCGGGAATCGAACCTAGCCCCATGAAACATAATGTTTTGACATATCGTTAAAAATGAACCTAAAATATTATTACGTTTGTATTTATTACAAAGTAAGCTTTAGAAAGGTTTTAGATTAAACATGACATCACATTGTTAGCATAGCGGTAAGGTTATTTTAGCGTACGTCAGGTCATTTGTAGGGAATACAAGGTCGCTTGCGATTGGCAGTTCAATCAGGTCGCTTCTATAAACGGGTACGGAGTGGGCTTTGGACATACCTGTGCCTTTAACCGCAAATAAAACTATTTTAAAACTTGGTTTAAATTTAGAATTTACGTGTTTTTATACATTATTTATTGCTTGTTGTGTGTTACAGACATGTAACTAAAACATGATGTTTAATATAAAGTATTACTCATAGTACTAAATGTCTCAAGTTTGCTTACAAAATTGTAAAGCTTTTAAAAATATTTACAAATATAACCCTCACACGAAGAAGGATTATTATATTTTATCGGGTATTTAATAAATTTGATGCTTGTCAAAATTTATTATTTTAGGAATAGATTTCTCTGGTTATATAAATTAGAAATATTTATATATTGCAATAGTCGCAGGAATGCAGTAAAAATTTAGCTTACTACCTACCCTCGTAATAGAAAATCCAACCTAATTTGTATTTCCTTCTCTTCTGGAACAAATACATTTCATATATAAACCTGCAGCATAAATACTAATATTGAAAAATACCAATTCACATGTAAATATGTTCAGTCATTTCCATCTGACACTTGAATAGACGGCCAGACAGGCAAAATAAAAAATTAAAATTTGCCCAGATCAATAACAATTTTTTTTATTTTAGTGCTAATTATGTGCATCCATCATATCAACATAATTACAAGCCTGCAGCATAAATACTAATATTGAAAAATACCAATTCACATGTAAATATGTTCAGTCACTTCCATCTGACACTTGAATAGACGGCCAGACAGGCAAAATAAAAAATTAAAATTTGCCCAGATCAATAACAATTTTTTTTTTATTTTAGTGCTAATTATGTGCATCCATCATATCAACATAATTACAAGCCGATAACGATCGTAATTTTCGACGCAAATCTCCCAGAATCAGTTGGCTTAAAGGTATTGTTTCCCAAGCTTAAATGTAGTTTGACTGGCCCAAAATACCTTTGAGAATTATGAAGAACCTTCAGAACTTTCGCCGATTTGACGTCGAAGACTCCTTTCACGGAAACAAGCCGGAATTAAAATCATATAAGCGTAAAACGTAATATATATACGTATACTTTTTTTAATTCTTATAAGGCTAAAATTGGGAATTACAATCGTTATTCAAGCACAACACCAATACGATCGTACCGTCCGTATGTAGGAGTACATTATTATGCCAATGCCAATCCAACTATACGCGATGTAGCCGGCTGGCACACATTCCATTTTCGATTGGCAGGTCAATCAGGGCGCTTTTGTAAAATGCTACTATAAATTGCTTGGAAATGTATTTTTTCATGCTGTTAAAATAAGTATTTTAAGAACCGCGTCTACTTAGACGTCCGAAGACATCGTCAGGTCATTAAAGTGTTTCAAGTTCATGAATTATTAAGTACCTAGCCGTCAACTTGTTACTCTCTCAGTAAATTTGTATTTATATATGCATCAACACGACATTAAGAAGAATACAATAAAAAATGAAGATTGCAGGTACTGATGAATAAAAATATTTGTACCACATTGCAATTTTATAAAATTTAAAGAGTTACTTATCATAAAAATAATATCAGTATCAGATTTATAGTTCGGCACATTACTGGTAAATTTTAGATGTCACGTACAATAAAGATATATAAATAATAGTATGTCTAAGCCTACCTCCCCTGCTCATTATGCGTTTGGAGAACAACCGATAAGGCAAAAGTGCCAGGATCCTTCATTTAAATAATAATATCATTTAAATAATAATAAATAAATTCGTTTTAGCTTATTCCAATAATACTAATAATAATAATAATATTGTGGTGATTGGTCTTTTTACTAGTTTGGCTAGCTATCACCTTCCTTCTAAATCAATTTTAAATATGTTTTACGTGTTAAGGTTGCCCTACTAAAGAGACAGTGAATAAGCGGGCTTAAATAGCTTGTTTACGGGCACCGGATAGGTGAGGCCCCTGGTGCATAGGTGGCCTTGAATACTTACAATCACATAATCTGATTGCTTGTTTCCGATTGGGACCATTAAAAATAGAAGTCTGTTGTACCCTGAGTTTGTAGTATTCGACTTATTGATTAACAATCTAATTTTCTTTATATTTCTCGACAACGATCTTTGTTCAAGCTATTACTTATCCCCTCGCTGTGTATCTCCCTTTTTACCAATAGCCGAGCCAAGACGTTCACAGCTTAAACAAGTTAATCGTAATTTTCTCCGCGAGCCGCATCTGTCTTCATCTTGCCGCATTAGGAAATACACTTAACTGGCTTCGATCCAGCAGCCCGTGTTAAATAATGTGAATAAAATGCTTTAATATTTTATAAGTATATAGGTAGTGCGCTTGGCAATGCGGTAACAAATCAATGGGAAGATTAAACCGTTTATACATTTCACGATCTGCATCTTTCATCTCACAGTATCAATGTTAAAACACCTTTTCGAAATCGATCCACAAGACGGTTTTATCATTCATCCGAGATCAATGCACTCACAAAATGTATTTACAATAAATGAATACGTCTAATATCGTTTCTCATTAACATTGCGACTAGTTAAGGCGTATGTTTCAAGCGAGTTAATTCCAATCTTCCCGCCGCAAGACTGGCTTGGTACCGCATTAGAACTGCATTCTACTGGATACATTCCAAATTCGACCCGTACTTAATTATGTGAGGGCATTTTCTTGAAGTAATGCTCTTCCTGTGACTATTGATAGGAGTAAACATTTGTTCCACTAGTAATGACTAGTCATGGACCTGTTCGAAAGTAAAACGAATTTTTCATGTTGGTTTTGAATACATTTGCGGCTAATTGCATAGCACGAGTCGTTTGTCGTAGCCATAGTAGTAGTTATTTCTCAAATATAAATTGAATGAAGAAGTAATTACCAACTCATATGTCGGAAGTTTTACTGTAGTTAAAGCTTATTCGCTTACGTTCTTTGGAGGACACGTTAAGATGTGGATTTCAGTTTTATCTTTAAATAGGAGTCGTTAAGCCATGTCCGAGGACTACGTGAGGCATAAGAACTTCCAACAACACAGTTTGGCTAATAACTATTCATCCAATCCGTGGTGGAGCAGCATCGTAGGGTAACTTCTAAGCCTCGAGAGAATGACGAGGAGAAACCCTTGGTAATAGACCATTAAAAGGCCATGAATTTTTACTAGTTTCAAATGATAAATAAATAAATCGTAGTTCAATTTTAGTTGAAAAGGCCAGGCGCTTTCAATAGCTGGAGTTTTCCCTTTTCTTTATTTACTTACCCTCCAAATAGCGAGGGGAATCACGCTATAAACAGATTGTATAAAAAAAACCATAGAGTTTTGCCAATAGCGTATTCCTTAATTTTATAGCGCTGCTTAAGTTTACATAAAGTTTAGTAAATCGTTTACGTATCGAATACCTGGAGACAAGAGCAATGTAACAGTGCGATTCTAGTTAATTGATGCAATCTGTAGGCGTTTTTTTCCGCGCTTTACACATAGCGTTGTTATTGAACCAGTCGCTATACTCTGTCCACTTTGTTTATGTTGTCCGCGGTCAGATGCGTACACATTTCAAGACTTGCTAATAAGGCAAATGAATAAAGATATGTATGTGGAAAAACCGAGTGGCTTAAAGAATAGTCTTTCGCATTATAATCGTTTCGTATTTCGTTGTTACAAGCATTGCGTATTAATAATCAATAATCACTCTGTGAAGGAAAATTATTGGATGATATAAAGAATTAAATACTTATACTGTTATGAGTACCATAGACATTCACAATCAAGATGATTGTTTGTGGTACACAATTAAGACTCGGAAACAAATATTTATCTGTTGTTCTGTTATTCTGCTAAGGTCAGGATACGAAGCCTTTGATATACAGGCAAGATCATTATTAACTAAAGACGATTAAATTCCGAATCGTTTTTGGTTTACCTCAAAGTTTGATTAAGGAACGCGTAACATATTAATTTAATTATTATTAGTTTTGTTGTTGCTTCGAAAACGTGGACATTGCACGAAATGGTAAAAAAAAAAGGATGCTCTAGAACTGTGCTGCCGTGATATGACTTCAGAACCAATACCTTAATACTCGTTGAACTCGGCATCAAACATCGTCTGTCGTCTATAGCACAGATATACGTCTATAGAGTGACTCGCTGTGCAAGGCAATGTAGAAGGTAAGATGTTGGAGGCGATCAAACTTGCGTTGAACTAAGCAAATGCAATCTGCAGTGGGTGGCCCTGTACATGATTGCACCAGAATGACGATCAACAGGGGGAGATAGTAAGACGTTACATCAAGCCCTGAAAGTAATTACATGATGGCCATGACCGTTCTGACAAGAATAGAAGGAGTTTTGTGGTAAATTTGCATACTTTAAAGTTTTTCACAACATTCCTGAAATGTGTTCTGTATGACCACTTACCACCAGGTAGCCCTTCTTCTCATTTGTCGGCTATTTACAAAAAATGCACCCAACAGATGTTGTAAACTTTTCGCCGATCATTATAGGAAGGAGAGTAATAGATGGCCTAGCTGTTAAAGAAACCTCTCAACCACCCACCCCTATCGACTAAATTAAGCTAGGGGTGTAGAGCCGACCCTCAAAAGGAGAAATCTTTGACCATGCCTCTTCCGTTGTTCAGCAGGGTGCACGAGCAGTGGAATATGGCTTCGACTGAATGGTGAAAGGAACCTCTATCGCTCTAAGATGTCGCCTATGCCATATTCTTTGTAACCAAATTGAATTCTTGAAATACGCAAGTCTAACGTATGATTCAGACCTGTTTTGGAGCCTTGGATTGACTTTTATTATAATCATATGAAAATATTGAAGGGACTCCTTATATTACCTACCTCAATATTGAAACCACTCAATTACATCAGCTGCAATTCACACGACATACGAGTTGCTAGCCGATCTCAATTTCCAATAATTTCAGGTCGTATTTTAAAGTAATTACACAGTTTTGAGAAACGCACCGTCTCCAAGTGAGGTTTTTACATTAACTTTTGCCAAGAAATGTGGATTTTTCACGGCTGTCGGCCACAGTACTCGCTTAGCCTAGATAACTAGTTCAGACCATAAACACGGTTTGAAACGAGCGTGAATTTAACGCATTTCACAGGCAGTGCACATTTAAAAAATTTATGCTCAAATGTATAAATATTATAGTAACATGAAAACCGCTAGCAGAGAAAAGATAACCAGTCCACGCGTGTGTTAAAAGCTTGGCTAGGTTTGAAACTCTAAATCATTTATTCAATGTAGGTATTGCAAATACTTTTATATTAAGCATTATTTTGCATCTACTATCGTTTCAAAAACATATTAAAGGACAAAAAATGGCGAAAGAAACTCCTCTATATATCCATTTAAAATTATATCCAACTATAATTAAAAAAAAAAAAATCGTAATTGTAAATCTAGTGACTAATATCATACTGATTGTTGAATAAATAATTTAATCTTTTGTATTAAAATTCCAAAGTTAATACGTGATTTATCAGTAAAGTTGTTCAAGAAAAGTTTGAAAGCATAACTTATTGACAAGGGTTAGTGACGTGTACATGTAAATGATACAGACGCATGGAAATAACCAAGTTAATAGTATTTTTTACATTATGAAATATTACTGTAATAAATGTAAAATAATATGTAATTTTTTTAAACATAGTATTATCTAACAAACTGCGCTCGTTTCGCATCAGGTAAAGTATGCCTTACGCTTACATATAGCAACTGCATTGTTTTAAAACTGGGATTTTCTCGTTTTGTGAATTAACTGTTTTGTTGTGTAACTTTTTCATTCATGGACTGATTGAAATGAAACGAACTTTAAATATGAAGTGATGCTGACTGCAATACATTAGTGAAAACCATAACGCAATCGGTTAAGCCATTCCTGAGATTAGCGCACACAAACGCACAAACAAACAGGCAAAAATTCTAAGAACTATTGTTTTGGGTTCTATTGCGTTAATAAAGGCCCCTAGTAATAGTTTTTTCATATTATATCCTTCATGTACAGAAGGCGATCAGTCAACATTTTATTATATGTTCAACTACCATATTAAAATGGTGTTTGAAGCAAAAACACAACGTACTCGTATATCACTGGGTCTCAAACAGTTCGGGGCTGTAAATTTTCATAATTATAGCAATGTATTATACATGTTCCCATGAAGAAAAATTATTACAAATACGTAAAAACTCACTCACAATTTGTAAACCGAACAGTATGTATTATGAAAAATGAACACATGCTAAGACAGGCAACCAGCTAACAATGATTTATTTTTTAACTGACTTCAAAAAATTGAGATAGTCCCCTTTCTCAATTGGTTTTTTATTTTTTAAATTGTTTCGTTTTATGTTTGTTACCTTACAATTCCAGAATTTATTAACCGATTTGAAAAACCGATTTGAATTTTTTGAGAGGGCATACTTTTCGTTTGGTCCCACTTAAAATTAAAAAGGTTTTTTTCACCCTAAGGGTAAAAAACCTGCCTCATTGAATGTTTTTATGTCAAAATATTTTGTATTTATTTTAACAGCAAATTAAAGCACAATCTCTAACCAACGTCCGATTTTACGAAACATTTTATCGTCTACTTTCATAATATTTATAACATTAATGCTCCTAAAACCTTCGTATGTAAAATATTCGATGCAAACCAGATCTTTCAATGGAAATCTTTAACTTATTAGGTTAATTATGCTGCATGTCCTAAATATTTTATTGTTTATCGTGAGAGAAATTTTAAAAGATACTATCTATCTATGGAAGTAACGTGTTTTATAAACGCACTCTCGCCCTCTAAAATTACCTTGACAGTATCGAAAGAGCAGAGTTCCAAATGGACTCTTATTCAATGGACTCTCAGTGCTTTATATTCTATATGTACTTTAATATCCTACTCCCAAGTAATTAGGCTCCTTTAAAACTTTTAATTTCAGCAGCATAGTTTTGAATAAAGTCTCAGTTTTTACTACACGAAATTTACACTATCTGAATAAGGCAAATTACACAACGACCTGAGTGACGTATGTAACAGATTTTATTTTAATTTCCCGGTTAAACATGAACACTCGCTAGCATTGCTTTTTGGAAAATGAATCCAGCATTTCATTATTAAATACGTAAAAGTATAATTCATTCATTATCTTTGTTCTCGGATTAAAATCACGGTATGCTTGTATGTTGAAATGAACACAAAAACTAGCGAAACATTTAATTACAATAAATCTCGCGCACTTGTGTCTGCCGCCGCAAAGTTGCACGACGCGCGAGCCGAAAAGTTGTACGGTAAATTATAAAGTGGCACATGTACAAATTTACGAAACCACGATACGAGATTAATACGACGAAATTCTGTCATAAGTTGATATAAATATGTTACTTTAGATCCTTAGTTCCCAAAGTAGTCCAGGTGGACCACTGCCATGGGAGACTCGGCGAGGGTCTATGTTGGAGTGACAAAGAAATGGGGGTTCACTATTCGTAAGCGGGGGTCCACGAAAATGTATCTGCTTTCGATAGTGAAGAACTAAAATGTTGGCCTGACTTTACCTATCAATGTAGGCAGATAATATTTTGAGATGCTCAGCGGCTGTTACTTGTAAAAACTTTAACGAATTTTGGAAATACAGTAGAAATGTAGCTGCAGGGGGTCCACTGGAACCCACTAAATTTTGAAAGTGGTCTATGAGAAAAAAAATCTGGGTACCTTTGCTTTAGATACAGGAAATATCCAATCAGAAACTCTCCTGTGGTGTAATTTAGTAGCTGTATTGAACGCCGTGTCCAGTAAACCTTTTAAATTCAAAATATTTTATTAATGTCAATTTTGCATTTTCTTGATTGGATCGCCTGTGGACACGTTTAATACCAAAATATTGAACAAATCCATATTATAGTGTTCCGGGAATATCTCAAAAGGAAGCTCTAGTATCAATACATTATAAAAAATAAAGTTTCTGCCTATCTTCATCTTAAGCTATAACCCCCCTGATTATAAAGAAATCTGTGTCCAACAGTGGGATGATTATAGGTTTTGATGATAACAAAGGCAAAAAGATAAGTAAGCGATGTGTAGTTAAAGCTAAAAGTGCAGTACAATAACAGTAAATAATAGACACAACACAATTAATTGAAAACTTTGCACAGTTCAAATACACTGTGATTCTAATGAATTTTGAATTCCCAGGCCAATTGTGCCCACGTCGTCTTTTGTATCTAAATCCGACAAGCTAGCAAACGGACAATCTAATAGTAAAAGATTACCACCGCCCTTGGACTAACGCAAGACCAAAGATATAATCGCAAGTTGCCGGATATGAAAGAAGTCGGGACTCAATTTAACTGTTTTCGACCCTGCAACCGAAGTATGCTAAAAACATTTCACATTTTATTCTAGACGAAGGGTAGTGCTTAGCCAAGCATTTCATAAACCTTATCACCGTACATGATATTTGCTGTTTGTGCTGTTGATATTTAGGTGGTACAGAGCTCTGCAATTTCTAACAAAAGGAATCTGATGCCATTGTCTGTTCTGCTACTTAGCAGTTTGCATAACGAAAAGGAGATGAATCTGTGTCTATTTTCCTGAGAGATGAAGCTCCTGCCATCTCAAAACTAGCTTCAACAGGCAGAATACGGTGACAGCAATGCATTAACGGCACTTTAAGTCACTTACTTATATGACTTTTGGTAGGCAGGTTAAGAACAAAGACAACGCGGATAAGAATATTACGCTTATGCACAAAGAAACTGTGTGTAACTGTTCAGTGAGATATAAATATCTTTGTGCTCATACTCTCTGTGCAAATGTAGGAATAATATTATGCAATTCTAATCCTGCTCATAGTCCTGAGGCCCGTGTCATTTGTTAGTGGTCGACCGAAGTAAGATACATGTTATGTTAGAGATGTTTAAATGTTTTGAAGAGAACGGTAATTCTAGGGTCTTATACTTATGCACCTACATGATACAAATCCATTTATTGTTCTGATTTAAAAATTAAAATGATGGTAAGCAAAACTGTTAATACAGATTCTTGGTAACGCACTAATTGTCCAGCTATACATACATATTGTACAGCTATATATAGCTATACATATTCGTGTATATGAGATTCGTGTAAAATTTAATCTAGATCACTCAAGTTCAAATTACATTCATTTGTTGATTCTTACCAGTTCCTGATCTTTAATACATCATTTCATAATACCACATCGCATTCACTTATTGGTTTAATAGACACTGTTTGATTGAACGTTGCCTGGAGTGGCAATGTGATTGCCGGCGTACCGACTGCGGTCGCCGGGTGATAAATTAATGCTATGCGTTAGATATGCTTGCCACTGGTAGGTGACTAATGTTCGTGATCAATTTGAAACCAGAAATCCATCAGACATGAAGGTCTGCGTAAAATATTTGCATGTAACTTTGAAGATCTCTGTAATATTATTGGACGCATAGAACTGTGAAGGAGATTTCACTATGTTGAGGAATAACAGGGCAAGGTTCATGGACCGTAGATCAAAACTCGGAAGTTAAGGTTAATAATATTGACCCCGAAATCGATTTGCTTAAACTTAATAATGTAATCTTCTACCTTTTAATATAAAAATCATATACCCCATAGAATTTAGAGATCTTTTAACGGTAAGGTTATATTTAGGGACCCATAATTATTATTTTTGACAAGACATAAATGTTACAGGGACCTGTTGCAAAATGCTGTCAAAACATTTATACAAAGTCTTACTACTGGATGGGCAAATGGGAAACTATCACGAGTAGTGAAATAAATAAACAAATAAATAAACGTTTACCCACTCATACTCCCGCACTAGGATTCCCTGTGTTGTGGGTGGCATGAACGTACACAAATATAACATTACAAACACACATGACCCGAGGACAAACATTTATCTGTCTGTTATTATTTATCTGTCATAAATATCTGCTCCGGCCGGACATCGAACCCGGGACCCCTCGCTCGGCAGGCAGGGTCACTAACAACCGGGCTATGAGGTCGTCAAATGAAAGTGAATTTCTCGAAAGAGTTTCGGCATTGATTTCAATAAGAACTAAAATCGTATCATTTACACATACTGTAGTGTTGAACCATCTGTCAATATCAATAACGAGGATGAAACTCTCAAAACCAATGAATATGTAGTTGTTGGTGTTTTTTGATATAATTAAAATCAATTACAACTGTTAGTGATAGAGTTACCACGAACTTAATCAGTTGAAGTGATTGATATTCACACAAATATGTGTCATGCTAATATTCGACCACAATATGATTACGAGTTTCAAATGGTAAAATAAAATTGTGACTACCTAAATCTAATGACAAATTTATGATGAATTCCATACTATTATGTACATTTCACTTGTATTTCGTAAATGGACAGATGGGCTTACGAATCATATCATCAGTTAAGCGAGCGTAGCGTTTGTCCCACCGACTCAATTTTCTGAGCGAGCGCATGAGTTACCTATGGCATATTACTAGTCTCAACACAAACTCTGAGCTGTTAAGGATATTTTTTAATGTTTAAATATAATTATTTCAAAAGTAAGTTTTGGAAATATTTATTTTCACTTAAGTCTCTAGTGACAGAAGAAAGATCATTGTTATAATAAAAAAAAACAGTAACGGCTCTTATATTGATCCTTGCTTGGGGCACTCTCATGATAATGCGTAATCCTGCCGTCTCTTTTCCATTGATAATTACTTTTTCAATTCGCTCTGAAATATGAAGCTGAGAAATTTTATAAGAATAACTGATTGTCTTGAGAAACCATTTCGAGAAAATGCTTTCGAGAGGTATCAGAATATATCAATAACATCTTGCTAGCACTCCCGAGCATCAATAATGTATTTAAGAAGTGACATGTCTGCATCAGTGGTATTTTCCTCTGTAAAAACTGAAGTAAATAATATGAAATAATTAGTTTTGGTGGCAAAATGTGACGATACTTATTGTAAATATTTTTTTCAAACATTTTACCAAGGCCTTGTCTAAGCAATGGATCTAAAATTAGTTAGGTCGTTTGTATCACCAGCTTTAAATAAAGGAACTAATTTAGCATGTTAGTGAGATTGGAAAAACTACCAACATAAAATTGATTAAAAATATGCTCACACACAAATGATATTAATACTAATTTCATTTAATAATAAATTAAATTCCAAGTCTTTGCCAGAAAAGCTTGTATGTTTTGGTGTACAATATTTAAGTTATAATGCTGTCCTTTTTCAGTATACTCCTAGAGCAGTTCTTCGATGTCTCTATCTATTAAATTAAATTATTTGGAACGTATTCCAAAGATACGTGCTGAATGTCAATAAATTATTATTGTTATTGTGTGTTACTTCTAAATTTGACAAGATTTTGGGCCACGAATGGCTTAGTAACTAATCTCCAAAATTTCCTTACGCTTTTGATCACAAATTGGAGTAGGTTATATCACAAGTCATCTGTCTTATCGTGCTTAAATTTGTTGTCATGCATAGTCTATTTTGATTTAATTCCAAGTGCGTCCGTAACGAGTTGAGTCGTTAAGCACATCATAAATTTTAAGAACTTATCAAAGTTTACATTGTGCAAATCCACTAAAAGCCTTGTTGACGTCATCGTCATTTAGTGGATGAGCAATGTTTCCTTGATTCTAAGCTTTTTACATCGTCATTACACTTGTTAAAAAAGATTAAAAATATATACATGTACTTGTAATTGTGTACTAGTAAATTGGATGTAACTGATGTTTGAAATTTATTTACTAAAATTTTCCATGTTCATCAAATTTTTATTTACAATGTTCGATTCATTATACGTTCTTCAATTATTATATGTACAGATAGTTAAATAACTATCACAATATTTCAATTTTCTAATAAATTGAAACACCTCGTCATTCCTTATTCTGTTGTTTAGTGTACCGTATATCCATTATGATTGCAAGAACAACAATGCGGCAAAAGGCATACTTAACCTAAATTGCCCACGAAGTGTCCGACGACAAGCAAAATCTTTGCGACAGTACGAGTATCGGGGTTCAAAGGACAGAGCGCTAGAGGCAATTTCAGTTTACCAGATTATGCGTTGATTGATAATTTGAACCTCGATTCATACCAGAATCTGCTGACGGCGGTACTAGGCCTTGGATTAATATTTACTTAAACTAGTATTCTGATTAATTGGACGAGTAACTATTCTTGAAAATTGTATTAATTCAGTATAATATTTTGTAGTGTAAGGTTCTCCATCGATCCTTGTCTCATGGGCACAAACAATACGTGACTTAATAATACTAGGTCTCTCACCTTGCATGTCACGAAGCTCGTAGGTCACTCAGACTCACCCGATAAGAACAAATATCTTGCTTGATACTAGCTACCTCTATTTCTAATAACAGCTAATTAACTTTTTTATACGTTTCATTGACGCTGTAAAATCTTCAGAATTTTCAATTGTTCATTTTGTTTCTAATTATTGATTCATTGTGTAACAATATTAATTCAAAATCTCATTATATGTAATTCACTATATTACATAAGATTATATTAAATTAATGAATTTCTTATCAATATAATAATCAATTTGCAAACCCTATCGGTTGGCGTAAGTGGAAAAATATTATGTGTTGTGAGATTAATTATAAACAAATTCGTTTTCAGCAAAAGTTAAAAAAAACTTTATTTCATAATAATTCACCAATTATAATTCTATTCTATAGATAGGTCGATTCGTGACTCAATCTGAAGTAATCTGTTATGATATGAGGTAAGTAGCTCTCAAAAAGTAATAACAAGTTTATTCTCCGACGTCCATAAAAGCTAATCTTATTTACTAAAAATCTTTCTCCACCTCGCAATACAAACTTTGAAATCTTATTCCCAGTGCCTCGAAAAGCTTCTAATGTATTTGAGGTTTAAACTTCTCAAATGTAATTTCGTGACGTATTTCTTTTGTAACTCCTCGAAATTATTAGCTTAACAACAATGAATATTTGATAGGAGTTTAAGCAAAATTTTGACGTTTCCAGCAAATACCATGAAAGAGTCTTAATTGTTGACGTCAAGTATATTTGTTGTAAATTATCCAGAGAATTTATTTTCAACTTTTACATCTGTTTTTGATTTCTAACTTTGACCTTACTTTCGAATAACAGGTATTTATTACACCATGATGTCTTTTGAAGTGAAATATTTTTTTATTTGCTAAAATGTGGTTAGAAAATTGGTCAATTAACATAAATCGTATATCATATTTGACATATTATGATGTAAAAAATTATATTCCTAAATAACATATATTACATTGTTTTACATTTCTGTATTTAAAATTATACCATCTAGCATCTATTTAGACTAATTCACAAGATTATTCTGGGACCAGTTTGTTTGTCAATTCTATGTCTGTCCGTGTCTCTGGAGACACGACAAATCCACTGACAAGGCGAACGGCATTTAAGCCTACAAAGAACAACAAAAATACTTTAAAACAGTTCTCCCAGTTTTCCGCTGTTGGAGATGTTTCCAAACTTATTTATATTTGTTGAATTTTTAATAAACTGATCTTGTGCCGTAAGACGACCGTGGAAGCGGGCATCAATTATGCAAGACATTTTCGCGATAACCCTTTAAAAGGTCTGCTACGTTGAATGTTTAGTAAGATGCTATTAACCGGGTCTGGTAATGGAATTTCATAGCGGTTTTTATTGGGTGGTATGACCATTATAGGGGTGCTGCGATCGGAAAAACAAGCGCACCTGTTAATTGCGTAACGGAATTTTAAAACAGTCCAATGTAGTATTCGATAAAATAAGATCTCGTTTTTTCAGACGTCTCTCAGACGACAAACGAGTAAATAGAACATCTGATGATAAGTCACCATCGTTCATAGATCACCCTGCAGATACTACTATTTGATAGTACTGTCATGGATATCATTACTCGCCAAGACAAAAGCAGTAAACTGAAACATATTTTACAGTTGATTTAATAAAGCAGGTGACTTGAATGACGATGAATCCTACGATGGTACGTGATGACGTACGAATACTATGGAGACTAAAATGGGCGATCTTTACGCCTGGACTCTATAGTCCAGGGACCAACAAAAAGAGGGAGAGGCTGTTTAATCACAAGTTACAAGGCAAGTGGGATTACAAAAGATATATATTTGAAAATATTATTATATACTAGCCGTCATGCGTTTAACGATACAACCCATAATTGTCCGACTTGAATCTCCTCTCACAGTGGTTAACACTTTAGTATTACGCTGGCTATGAGCGAATTTACAGACATCACATACCTTTGAAAACGTGCAGAACTTTTGGGTATACATGCATGTTTCGTCAAAATGTTTTCGTTCACCAAAAAGAGTGATATAATTTAAACATGACATGTCATGAATGACGTATAAAGTTAACATTAACGATTATTTATTAATTTAATATAATATATTGCCTCGAGACCCGATGCAGTTTAAAATGGATCACATCTAGTGCAAACTGCAGTAGCGTAACACAATGCATGATTTAGCACGAGGATCGCGACCAGATCCCACAGATCGTACGGCGAAAGATTGATTTATTAAAAATTCAGCGATTTGAAATAGAATCGAAAACGTGCCAAGTTAGTCGTAACCAACAACGGTACGGTCCGGCGTTGTTGTATACATGTTGACGTCGTATTATGGAAAGATTCGGTGAGAGTCGAGACTTGGGGACGGGCGAAGGTGAAAAAGACTTAGTCAATTAAAATACATTCCTGAGTATCTTGAACACTGAAGTAAAAATAATATTATTTGATTTTTCTCTGAGTGAAATTGAAATGGAGATAGAATTTTTTATATCGCCTTTATATTGCGAAAATAAGGTCCTCCAGAATACGGTCCTTGTCTTTGCGTGTGAAAGTATCGACATGCCGCCATACAGGGTAGCAACAAGTTCAAAAATCTATGAATATACTTCCACATATACATTTATATGTTACTGTCACACGAAAAATATGTTTAGTAACATTTTACAATACTTATTCTTTCACAGTGACATTTGAACGTTTGATATTTTGGATTTATACTTTTCAGTTCGTTTTAAAGTACAGAATATTACTATTAAAAAATCTTTTTATTTTGTGATTAAGAAAACATTAATCAATTTATGTTGTTTCGTAGTATCTAAGTTAATATTCATTCGGGCAATACGTCTGATATAAATAAGTTGCATGCGTTAATTTGGGATCTACCCTAAGTACGGTAAACGAGCTATGCATGCCATTTTTTATTGCGTTCAATTTGGTAATTCAGTTGTTAAGCCCCCCTATATTTCGTTATTGGAAACCTGCGGATGTGACTAGGTGAAGTTGGAATAATATCGACGTCAACACAGAAGACTCAACATCATCTCGGCACCGTACACCCGACGCCACGTATTGGGATGAAAATTGTGTACTTTTTGTTGTGTGCATTATTTATGCCGTGTTTATTGCCCAGAAACACATAGTGCGAGAATTCCGTGGATCTCAATAGCCGTCGGGATCCAGCGGAATTGCGGACTAAAAATACGTGATTAAAATTCTTACTAGGGACCTATAACAGAAATTTTTCCAAAAATATTGGCTCAATAGTTTCAAAGGAAAGAAGGAAATAATCAATTTTTGTGCATTGTCTTTAAAAGGTTTTTGATGTATGTATTTTGAAAATACGAAATTATCAAATCAAAGAAAATCGGACGTGACAAATGAACATGTGACTCATAATGGACAGGGGTTTTATATTAGAGTGAAACTAATAAAGACTAAAAATTTATCAATTTGTGCACACAACGAAATATTTTATCCAAACCTATTAAGAAAAGAACATTTCGAGAAAACCCACATTATCTCCGGGTGTGAAACGGAAAGGCTATAAAACCACTCCATTATGCTTGCCAAAGAAATTGTCCGGCGAATATGTATGTTTCCGGACACTCAAGAATGAAAAGGAAGGAATAACTCTTTGAATCGTTTTGCTTTCACTGAACAAACATAAAAGATTAAGATTTATTCGTACATTGATCAGCAGAACTTTCTACTATTTCCAAGTCTTAATCTCAATGTTTTGCCATTACGTAAACTTCTATTAAATTTTTTACACAATTTTTTTTAGTACAGTGACATCTCTGTGTTATCACTATTTATTTTTAATATCTATCCGTAATAGAAATACCATCATCATTACAAACTATACTGTCCCACTGCTGGGCTCGGGTCTCAACTCACAGTGTGAGAGGTTAAAGCAGTTCATCACTCTGGCCCAGTGTAAGTTGGCAGACTACACATACCTCTGAGAACATTATGGGGAACTCTCAGGTGTGCAGGTTTGACCACGATGTTTACTTTCACCGGAGCGAGTAATAATTAATTTACACATAATTTGAAACTACAAGCACCTAATAAGACATCTAAGAGATCGCTAACAAATTTTCCTGTGTACCAAACACACTGTGTCTCTGAACACAGAAATTGTTATCATGGTTTTAATATTCAGAGTTTAAGTTTTAATAAAAAAATATTTTGAATCATAAAATAGCTAGAGCAGAAAATAAAATAAGTAAAGTAAAATAAAATAATGTAGGTCATATTATAAAGGAAATAAGTTCAAATATTGGCATATATAATGATCTGGGGTATCCCTAAGGTAAGGTAAGGTAAGCGCACGTTGTATAAATGAGTATGAGGCGAGCTAAAATAAAGACCTGCTGTAAATTTCTTATAGCATAATTATAACATTAATTTGTGGCAGATCCAATAACTAAACCCGTAAGTGATCGATAAAATCATAATCTGACGTGTTACAGTATTGCTTGAGTCAATATTTACAGCATAGTTTTAGTCTTCAAGCCTCGTCGAACGACTTGGGTCAGCATAAAATTTAAACTTGGATTGGCCACTTTACTTTCTACGAATTATGTTACCAAATAGAATTCCCGCTGTTCGATGAAGTTGTGTATTTATAAAAATGCATTAAAACTCACGCCTCTTAAACAACGTTAGTTCACAGATTTTTATTGGGCAATAATGTAGCCTGTTGCATCATATCCACGAGTAAAACGTTAGTTGGCTCTTTGACATTGAAACGTGTCACGAAAGTTCGTTATGCTTAGTTAGTTATCATTGAATAAAAATAATTGACGAAAAATTTCAAACAAAAAGAAAGCAATCTTTGTAAGTTGGCCTTTATCAGGTCAACCTGCATTTTTTTACGTTCGTATTTTATTAACCCCGATAGTCAACAAACGAGCAGACAGACTACCTGATGGTAAGTGATAACAATGAAGGCAGCGCCAATGCATTGTCAGTCAAGATCTTATTGCTGTATCCTCGATATTGCAACCGGATTATATTACAAAAATAATATTTATATACATCACTCAACCTGGTTACCATTTGGTTTCAGTTGGATAGTACACAGTCTAGCGATCTGTAAAAGCTTCTATTAACCTCGTCCGTTGTTCAGCAGAGTATACCATGAGAATGGGAGATTGGTATACACCGAAGAATGCATGGATCCCCTCACACCCCACAATCCAAATGATCATATGGACCATATCATAGTTAGTGGTCCCCACCGTCCATGGTCAAGTGTAGTAATAGGTATATTAGTGAACACATCTGATAAACAGACTGGTCACTACTGACTACTGATCACTACCGTTCATGATCCAATGAAACACCAGGCATCACACCAATGTATTACCAGTCAAAAAGAAAACTTGACCCCACTTTTTGTGCACCGCATCTTAAGTTGTTGATTATAAAAGATTTAATACCTTACACGAGAATTTTGGGGCCTATTGCAAACGGGATCTGATTCCATTTATCGCACCATGACCAAAGAAAGTTGAATTGGACTTGGCTATGGACAGAGCCCCTTACATTCCAAAAGGTTAGTACTACCAGAGGGATATTCTGAAATAACTGACGGTGAATCCCGTCTGTACATAATGCCTAAATAGTGTAATATTACTTGTTAATTGATACATGTTAGTTGATACTACAAGTGTGCAGGCCTTTTGCTGTTACCAAATTTCCAACTCATTTCAAACTAAGCACTCTAAAGAGCAGAGAGCCGAGTTAATTTTCTTAGTAAATAAAGAAAGCAACACCTGGCTCCCTAAGCTCTATTACTTGTGAATGCCCCCGTAATATAAAGCAGTACAAGCTCGCTAAAAGAATAGTCTATCTGGGCCTGTATGGCCCTGTCGCACTGAGTTCTGTATTCGTTAAGCGATATATTGAGATAGGTAAATAGATTAAATTAGTATTTATTTACTTTGCAACAATCCGCAAACGTGTTTGTATTGTGTTATTGTATGTATTTATGTGTTCTAAATAAATACATAATATATAGAATTAATACAGGAGGTTACATCTAAAGAAAATTTATTTGGTGCAGTCGCTATAATCTTGCAATTTTGCGTTGATGTATAAGTACGATATGTTTATTTCATGAATTAGCTAGCAAAACATTAGGAAAATGTTTATTTTACAATGAAAAATAAAAACATCAACTCTTATAAACTGCAAAAAAAATTCTATAAATACTAAAATTTCAAGAATTAAGAGGTTTATTTTACTCGTATATACTTAAATGTGGAATTGTCATTGTTATTGTCATCAATATGTCATATTGTCATCAAGTTAATGTGTATTTCATAAAAACCGCAGACTGTTTATAGCTTTTAACGTTGTCCAAGTAGACTGGATAGTAAGTATCCAGTCAAAATAGACTAAGTTGGGATGCAGAGTGAAGATATCAGATGTGATTGTTATTAAGTACTGAATCACAATAGTTAGAAATAACATTGACGAATCGTTTAATAAGGATATAAAAATATATATACGTGTACGTGGCATAAGATAAGGTCAATATTACTCGTTCATTTAAAAAATTAACGCCCCTCTTCGACAATACAACCAGAGCCTTGGGGAAACATATCACCGGTCACAAAAGATTGCAGGTATACATTAGCACATAGTATAACGGCAGCTTTTGTGTTCTTGAAATATATCGGCGGAATTTCTCGACCACTCCAAAACATAATATAAAGCTTCGTTAGTTGTCTCTTTCGCTCACTCACAGTCGGAAAGAGATACTCTACAATTCTGTGTTTTACATTACGTTAGTATCCCAACGGAGCAATTCTGTGGTTTTATACTACATTTGTCTTCTCTAATGTATTCCGTAGGCTTTAACTTGAAATCTATCTGTAAAGTGGCTTATGGAATACACTGGGGTTCTATGGGTGGTTTTGAATGTCTATTTCCTGTGAAAGATGTGCTTTTGAGTTCAAATGTATTGTAAGTCTTGAAACTTGAATATATCTTTAATTATGTCTATATGTGTAGATGTTTTGGAAAAATTACAAGATTTATTGTAACTTATAACCAAGGCACCAATAAACATCGAGAAGTGTCCAAAGAGTAGGCTTATCCGTGGATATGTCCAGACTTTAATTAAGTGCATCGAAGGAAATATTTACTTTATGCGCCTTACCATCAAAAAAGATAAAAACGCTTGAATATTTAGTACTAGTTAAACATAATGTACACTTAAATATCTTGGGGACAGTGCCCTATTGCCGTTCAACAGTTCAACGTCTTTGGATCGTGATAGGATCTCTGCGGATATAAAGTTGGCTAGAATTAACTCACTTTCATTTTCTGTAGCACACGATGAGTGGCAGTTGTTTGAAGATACATTTCGGAATCTTAAGAAAGTTCAAAAATTGCATTATTTGAAGTCTTGTGTGAGCTGCGAGGCAATTAATATAGTTAAGCATTTTTAAATTCTTAAAAATAACTTTGACGCGGACTTTTTTTTTTTTTTTGCGCCCAGAGATTGTAAGTGGGCTACCCTCCGGAAAGCGGGGGAGG
>PDGT01000055.1:832485-861792 GCA_003671415.1 Megathymus violae
ATCCACCAACTCAAACGCGAAACGGAAACTTAGTTATTGCCAACACAAAATAACACTAAAGGGCAACAATTAAGTCGCGGTCGATCGGTATCGACGGCACAGTAATACAGTCGAAAATGGAGATGACTTACTCGAGAGTATGTTGGAGGGGTCCGTCTGCTACGGGAGCAGAAACGGAAGTCCGCTGCGCGAACTTGACTTTCAACTTTAGTATTTATATTACTTCACATTATATATACACATTATCACATTATATATACACATTACACATCACATTACATATATATATTGCTTCACATTCCACTTCTGAGAACAGAAATGCATTTTTGGTCACAAACTCGGTTCCTGTGAGGAGTTCGACGGGCTACGCCATGTTGCGAGTATCAATTAATCCTGATTCACAACCTTCTCTTATTAGCAAATTTTCGCCACACTTATTGCAACTTCAGAGGATTGAAATCCAAGATAAGAGCTCTTTATTGTACACCAGCAAGAAATTAACAAAAATGGAAATTCTGTACAGTAACTTTTGCGAAAAGCGGTCCTATTCCTAAAAAGCAATTATTTGATATGTGGCAGGAGGCTAATTAAGAAATACCCGAATACCTCGCACATTTATTGGTAGAAGATAGATATGAATGGCATCTTAATCGTCTTATAGCCCCGATTTCGGTGCTGTGTGGAAAGCGGGGGTGAAGGCAATTAAACACCACTTCAAACGCATTCCCACCATCAACTTAACATACAATAAATATTAACAATTTTGTGCCCAATAACGGCTAGTTTGAATTTGAGACCATAATGTCAATGGCCTTAAAATTTTAACTCCTAGCCACTTGCTGATAGGTATGCTCCTATTAATATTTCTGAACTTACTTTTGAGTACGTTTTTATACACTAAAGAAAAATCAAAATACTACGGCGGACCGTAGCACCTGGTCTGACAATACATCTTGAGCAATCAACGATATGTTTGGAATAACCATCGCTAATAAACTCATCACGTTATTGATACCAACGATTCTGTTTTGGTTTAGTTTTAGAAGAAACTATTTTGACTTTGTCAAATGTTAATATTAATAAGTTGTCTCGTTGGCAACATATACATATAAAGGTTAGTGCAAAATTTTTGGCGTTGTTGGCAATCTCAAAATTTGACTCAGGTCCCAGCATCGACCTGAACGGCAAAGACCGTTTAGGGAAGTCGAGAAATGTAAGAAGACAATCCGCCAAGCGAATGGCCCTAGGTTCTACTATTGCTAGACACTGAAGTCAAAATAACTTATGCCGTGCATATAATATTAATATGTTAAATTAAAAACAAACTCGTTGTTTTGGACACGCTTTATTACTTTATATTCAACGGTACACGCGCACTTGTTTTTATATATCACTCATTTTAACACATATCAACCACTAACACTTCACTAAAATTGGCAGCGACAAGTTACTACTTCAGGTAACTTTAGCGGAAGAAGCCGACGCACGTTTTTTTTTTTTTGCGCTCAGAAGATGGAAAATGGGCTACCCTCCGGAAAAGCGCGGGAGGGGGGTGGTGAATGCTCCTAGCATACCACCGCAGCCGGCTGCGCTGGTTATGTGGGACTCCCGAAAAACCTAGGGGCCTACCCACTAAACACCACCCGAGATGGCTTTGGCCTTGTGGCCTCTAAGCCTTCATATGACGCGACCGCCGCACGTAGCGCGTCGCCTCTTTTATACGAGCCCATCCCTCCCACGTCCAATGTGGCGGTAGGTCTTCAATGTTGAGTCACTTGCGATGCTCCAAAAGATGGCGTTGTCCTCCATTATTTATAAAGTTGCCAACAAATAGTAATATATCTAACATCTTTGAGCTCCCAATCAATAATTGAAATGAACTTATATTCATGAATTATGTTTTTTTTTATATTTATCACGTTTAAGCTAAATTAGTGACATTATTTTTGAATGTATTTGTTTTGAATACCACTTGACTGCCTTTTAAAATAAATTCATGTTTAAGTATGAGAACACAATTATATTGTGTTTGTCATTGCGTGAATTTTTTATTATAACGGGCCGACTCACTCTTTCTGTAATGTACCCTTTCTTTACGTATCGTCCCGACAGGCTACAATTAAAACTAGTATTTAATATCAACAACAGATATAATGATTTATAAGGAAGGCTTAAATGTAGGAGCGAACATGAAAACAGATAAAACGCCTAATAACCCGAGGAACAATTGTTTTTAGATACTCTTTGTGAACGTTGAACTTTTTGTGTGTTCTGCGAAGCGGGTCCCGGATTCGATTCCCGACCGGGGCAGACATTTTTGTGACAGATAAATGTTTGTTCCCGGGCCGTGGGTATTTGTAATGTCATATTTGCGTACGTCCAGGTCGCCCGCGAGACAGGGAATCATATGCCTTAAATTAAGGATATTTAAGTATTCTATATAATTAATCATATTGGTAACCTAACTCAGCATCGTCCCTAATAAAGAAGCGAGCAATTTCAAATATATATATTTTTTTTATCATGTGATTCCTAACTTCAGACAGTAAAGTATCCTCATAATAAATATTACAAGTACTAGTATTATTATGATATGAAAGTTCAGCTCCCCTTCAGAAATGATATAAACTAAATAATCCCTATTTGATTTTCTGAAATACCAAGAGAGCATAAACTAATATGAGCTCAGAATAAAAGACGTTTATTTTCGGAACGCGAGCCGTGAAGCGTCCTTCACTCATGTAAGCCTGGTACCGATATTGTAATACTTGTGGGCTGACTGAATTTAGAGGAATTTCATATGATACCAATTTCCTCTGTATGAGTTTTGCCAGATTGTCTACATATTTGAATGTATTGTATTTTTGTTCATTTGAATTCTTCAAAACAGAGCCATTTGTCACAAATTGTTTGTTTCGTTTTATTAATTCACTGGTCTGGAATGAAATTCGCTTTGCTTATGCCGGGTTTGATATGACCTATACAAATGATATTGAAGGTCAGTAGTAAAGTATCCCAAGCGGAGTCATTTACATTTTCTGTTTTGCCTCTTATTAGGGCTCCGTACATCCGATGACAAAACGGAAAACTATTAATGCCCTTAGCGTAACGTATGATATAGCGCGTTATGGTTATCTATAATTGATACGTGAAGAAAAAGTTTTGTACCTCTTTATTAATTTTTTCTTCTTCATTTTATTTATTCTTCTTTTGTTTAGTATCTACCGACGAGCTTTAGTGTTGTGCGTCAGCGATGTGATGACTCACGGACCAACGGGCCCAACGTGTTATTCGGTCGACAGCGGTTGCCAGATGCACACGCGCTGTTGTGATAGATAACATTTAAAGTCTGATTTTAACTCAGGATAATTCATTATTAGTCAAAATAACAATAAATATATAAGAAAAACAACTTGTTATTTTAATAAAGATAAAACCTCTCTGCCTACGTATACAAAAAATACTACTAACTAGGCAAAAAAAACAGTTCAGTGCCATTTTGTCTGCTGTTTATCAATCAATTTACACGTTTTTAATTTGGAAACTATCAGGATCTTTAGCGATATAAATAATGGTGACACCTATGTGGAAACTATGAATATAAGCTTGCTAAGGTAAATACAAACATACATGAAACAGGGGTAACTAGACATCAAGTTTATCTAAGCAGTAACAATGATAAGTCAACCGTAATACCACTTTTATGTAGATCTATTTGAACCGACCGCAGTAAAAAATCGACGACATTTTCTCCTTTCCACAGATACGGAAGCTCCATTTTTTAATATCTTGTCATATAGCTTACGATCAAACTAGGAACTATGCCTTATCTCACGATATAACAGAGCTACAGATTATGTCTACTTTTAAATGTATAATTAATAGATAAAAACGCAATCAATAAACGTAGTTTTAAAAATTTAAACAATGATATAATAATAGTCGATAGCAAAGTATTTTGTTATTTTCTTTTAATACAACAGTTACAATTTTAATTTGCACTGTTTGATAAAATAAATGAGAGTAACACAAGATACTTTACAGTCTGTGACATACCTAGACCATAGATGTGGTACACAAAATTACAAATTAAGTTAAATGTGCTAATCAGTTAACGTTTTAACACATTACTTTATCTGTGAACGGTTAGTTAGTACAAATCCCTAGTAAAGTAGGTTTCAAATCTGCCTCTCTAATTCAAGAAACTACACGAATAATATATGTTCGATGATAATATATGTTCAGGATAAGACTGCTTGGAAAATTCCATTACCTTTGACAGAAATGCCATACCTACTGTAAATTTAAAGCTCACGTCAAAGGCGTTCTTATGCGGAAAGGTTATTACAAACTTGATGATTACTTTCAGGATAGGACTGCTCGGACATGAGTTTAATATTAAACCAGTTTAAGTGCGTTCTGTAACTGTGATTAGGAAAAAAAACTCCTCGGGAGTTTCTTACCGCTTCTTCTTCCGAGACCACTCACAGTAGGAATTTGTTGAAGCGATGGCGTAGTTTGACGTTCGAAAAGTGTTTGTAGAAACCAACTTCGAATAAAATATTATTTCACTTTGGTTACTTTGGTCTAAAGTATTGGTGATATTCGTACAATGAATATTATAAATTAACAATACAACTGAATTCGCTGATGCGACGGTATATTACTAATTAATAATACAAGCCGTGTACACAATACAGCAAGGTGAACGATTAATTTAATCTGTATAGCACGTACTTATAGTTTTTTTTTATTTAAATAGCCGAGAAACGAACAGACGAGCTACCTGATGGTAAGTGGTTACTGTCGCCCATGGATATGAGTAACACCAAAGGCATCACTAATGCGTTGGCGGCCGAGAAGAAGAAATAATTACATATATCAAGTTAATATTATCAACCGAATATTATCACCGAGATGATATTATCAAGTATTACTTTGCGAAACCCATTGTTATTAAATTAGTTTTAATCTACTTTGCAAGGCGTTGCGTCCGCGGGGATTGTTACAAAGTAGACTAACAGTAATTAACAGCTAGTTGGTGCTGTCAGCAGAAACGAAATTTAGAATCTATCGAGTAGTATTTTGCTGATTTCAATAATCGTTTTTTTTTCTTATAAGTCAATAACTGATCGCCGGCTGTCCAACACAACCCCCAATTACCCCCATAATATTTTACTGAATGTTTTATTAAAATACCAATAAAGGTCTTTAATCGTAAAAAACTTTGCTTATCTCACCACTGAATTGTGTAAGAATTCTTTAATTAAAAAAAATGGCTTAATTTATTTTTTCGTTTACTTAAAGCGTCTACTAGATCCAACTTGTCACTAATTTAATTACCCATTTGTAATAGACTCTTGGAATTACCGAGCGCTAATTCCTACATTTGTTTAATGTTGTGACATTCTACTGTTATTTACTCGTAGGTAAGTATTCTATTCTGTTCTGTAAACGCAAATTATTGTTCTCGCGTGACATATTTATTTTATACTAACAAACTTTCCTTGCATTGCTTCGGAAAAACTACGATTTCCGCTAATAAATAGTACCTACATTAATTTAAATTTATTTATAACTTTTTTATTTATGAACGAATTGCAATAAAAGAAACTTTAAGTTAGTGAAAACCAGAACAAAGTCGGTTAAGCCATTTCTGATCTCAGCTAATCTTAGCGCGAACAAACGCACAGACAAACACAAAAATTCTAACAACTGTTATTTTGGATTCTATTGCGTTAATAAAGGCCCCTAATAATATTTTTTCTCATATATCGTTAATATACAGAAAGCGATCAGTTCGAATTTTATTATAATATGTATTGATGTACCGAATCATCTAAAGGTCTCAAGATAAATTATTTCATGTTCAATCATATTCCCATAATTTATGAATTGTGAAGAAAATAAAAACAGATGTCAAGTATTTTGTAATATAACAATTAACCACCGTTATAGACAGAGTGATACAATAATATCTTCTATTTTTTGTTACATTAGACTATGGTTAAAAGTTATTACATTCGAAAACATACTTTCGTTTAGATATACATATACAGGGAACAAGACAGACTTGGGTGTAAAAAGCTCGAGTAACGCTTTTACTGAAGCCAACCTGTACGTAGTGTAGCATCCAATCAGACAAATGCTTCAGCTACTTCATATAAATCACCGGACTCTGTACCGCCCGAATTTCAACCTAAACACTATATGCATAAATATATATATGCTATATACTTGTGTGGTCACTTCTCACAATATTGGAAGCTATATATTAATACCACTACCAAAGCAATCAGCGTCACACAGAACCAAATTACTCGTTTACCGGGTGATCAGGAGCTCTTCCGTGTCTTCCAGGATACGTTGACCTCTGGTTCCCAATTATACGAACAAATGATATAAGATTACTGGTTTCGGTATTTAACTTTTGTACCGCGGTTTAGCAGCACAGTAGGTATATGCTCCAGACATTGCAAATATTACCACCAACCTCCTTTGTTATGTAAATCGTCGACAAACAAGCAGGCGAGCCACCTGGTGGTAAGTGGTCACCGTTGCCTATGGACTTCAGTAATATCAAAGGCATCCCCACCGTCATTATTCCTGGCTTTTCAACGCTGCGACCAAAAGACATACGAAACATTTTATGGACGAAGGAGGGTGGTAAGTAGCCACAGGGGCACAATACCTACCACCATGCAAGTACCGTCAGTAGGTACCCCCAATAGGTTGTACAGCAGAAGACACTACTAGCGTGGGAAGTTGGATTGGACTCAAGGATGGATGGCGCCACTTACCTCGCTACTTCTAAAGCAAAGAAAATGAAACGAATTCACCTCGTTTATTTTACATTTATTTGCCGCCAGTAGACTTGACACCGAATGACAATTCATATATAATACATAATAGTTATATATATTAAAAGTAATAAACCAATGTATCACAGAACAATTTGATAGTGCTAGAAATTGACCTTACTTTTTGAAAGGTGGACGATAATTTTAAATACGAAATTAAGGAAAATATTAAAATTCTGACAAATTTACACACATTGAAAGATGAATTCTAACACAATGGGGATTTAATTCTGTAATAAATAATACTATCAATTAACCCATACGCAAACTTAAACTTTTGTCTTAAGGACGCTCATACATTCACCCCCTCGCAAAAGGATAGAGTGTATTGTGAGGGACATGGATATATACAAATAAAACACTACAAAACAAACCGACCGAGGTTCCAACCCGGAACTCTTTGCTTAAATGGCACTACCAACTGATAATCAAAAAAAGTATTATATCAAAAAAACCCATGTCTAAAATATATCCCATATATAGTTATAAATCGACAAGAATCTTTTTGTATGGTCTTTATTTTACAAACTACTTGTCATGTTTTATTGGGCGAATTTTTTGGAACTACGTCTATACTCACTAATTCCAAAGTAAATAACAAGTTTGTATCCCAAAACACTCATTTCGAGTGTTTAATTTACGGACCCTTTTTTGACTAATCAGAAAGTATCTTTACACAGAATAAACAAAAATACGGCCCGAATATAACGGAAGATTAAAAATGGTACCTATTAAAACATCTCGTTTAGAATTTTCCGTGTATTACGGCAAAAAAAATATTTTTTCATAAAGGATGTACAAAGAGAACGCCGTCGCGCTCATATTTCTCAATTTGTGGTATAAAAACCCAGCGTATTTTGATAAAGTATGCCGCTAGCCAAATAGATTGTACGTTTCAAATGGGTCTTTATATCGCACGATTACGGTTCACGACTATTATTGCTCATGACGAAAATTTCGTACATAAAAGCCCAACTCTGCAGCTCAATATTGGGTTAACACAATTTTTTAAATTGTCTAAACGTTTGAAGTCTTTTTTGAATCAAATATTCTTTTACAATCTATTTTAGTTACGATGACAATCTTTTTCTTTTATTTTCAATGAAATGAAGTGATTCAATTTGCTAGTACCATTCATAAGAATAATATAGATATCTTGATCAAGATTTTTTGTTAAAGGTTACAGATAAGCGACCTAAAAGCTATTTCGTTGAAATAAATCTGGTTAATAAAATATAATTTGCTTTCAAAAAAAAAATGCACAGTAAATGTAGCTTAACTCTTTTGCTTTTAATAATATTTGTACCTTTTAATATTTTGGTACAATAACTTATTTCAGGTATACCCAAGATTAATTTTAAAAGCATTTGATAAAGTATTTTTTATGAGTGTGACAGACTAATTAAGTGAAATACTAGTAGTTCGCCGTGCTCAGGGTTATTGTAAGTTGCTCATTAACTCAGATACGGAGCTGATTTATTTTTATTTTAACCTTACAGTATTTTTACTAAATTAAAGTAAGTTTTATGTACGAGGGGACTTTCACTTTCATGGCACTTGCTGTGCCCATATTGTATTTGATTATTTCACTTTGCTATGAATTAAAATGATTTTTATTTACCTTTTACATCTGTTCAGCATATTTTTCTTCAATCTTATTAATCCAGCTCACACAAAAACCTCAGTGACTTCGAGATTATGATGCATTCACAGAGTCTTGAAGTAATTAATTATGACTAAAACTAAACTAAAATAGCAGCAAAACAAAAGGCTAATAACTTGCAAAATTTACCGACGTCAATTTCAAAACACAAAGTGTGTACTGTTAAGCACAGAATAATAGGCCCCATTGTATTAACTCATCTCTCTTATAAAGTAATAACACATCGATTGATTTTATTATTAGTACAATACTTGAGACATTTAGTACCTATTCCTTAACAATTATATACAACAGGATCCAAATAAATTATAAATAGGTTATTTGTAATTTGGCACAATAGAATTATAGAGTAATTCAACCCACACACAGAATTTTTTCTTTATACAAATAATAGAGTGTTTTGAAGTTGTATAAGTGGGCATCAAGAGGGTCTTATAAATCGAATAAATTAAGATTGCCTTAATACTTCAGCTAACGACAGAATCTGTCGTACAAACATCTAAACAAATTTTGTGAAACCTGTCTCTCATTTCGCAACTGATATATTTAATGGATTAAATAAATAACTTAATTACGATAACTCGTTTATTACTAAAATAACCCACAATAACCGTTGTTATTTTAAGCTTGACAATATAAAATAAATATGACAATACAACTAATCGACAATATAAACAATAATGACAAACTTAATGATAGTTGAATAACTATGTACTATTAACTGTATTATTGATATGCCGTGGACGGCATTCGCATTACAATTCATCTGCTTGGCATAGCTTAGAAAATGTGCGTCTTTTTTTTACATAGAATTAGTTAATGCTTGGCAACAATCCCACCTGATGTTACGTTGTGATGAAGTCTAACATGTTGAACACGTTAACTTATAAACGCCTATTCACTCTCCTCTTGAAGACTCCCACATTATAAGAAGGCGGGAACTCCGACGCGGGCAAGTTTATTAATGTCAAAACATGTCATTAATGTTTTTGACATGTTTTTCTTAAAACTGTGTGTGGATCGAGTAAGTTATCTAGAAGTAAGTCTACGGTAAGGATATTTAAGATTACAATAATAAAATAGAAGTTTCATAAGTAAGCTACAGTACTTCAATTAAAAAACACATTAGGCGTGTAGGCCGCAGCACAAGTGAAGAAGTAACATTTAAGTTCGTTGTAGTAATAACGAAAGTAAATTAAAGAGAAACTTGTATGCCTAATAACAAACAATGATTTTACATTGCCATTTTTATATTATATTACACATTTTTTTAAATTTCGACTTTTATCTCCCCTCCTCCAACATATGTAAATATAATTACAAACTTCATGTGTTATAAAACATTGAAATTCAGTGCTTCCTATATTCATAGAATTATTTAATTACAATATATTTATTTATCTGACGAATCTTACCTTGTTTCCACCCATTAAGTGCTTCATCCAATTTATTGCGTAAACAAAATAATTCATGTAACATTACAATTTATATAAACGAAAAACGAATGTTACAAAACATGACATTTTAATACAACTTTGGCTTCGAGAAACAATGTACATTTCTCCGATATAAAGTAGTACAAAACTTAAAGTAAACTCGGGTTTGACTTCAAGCGAATTCAAAGTTTTGTATTCAGTATTCTTACTTATTACACGTAGGAGTATATTCATTTCGTTCGTTTACCATACCACAGATTGATAACTAAGTAACCTATCTTTACATTCATAGGATTTTTCTTAGCGAAGGTACAAAATTTCGTATGGAAAATTCCCATTTGTTTTACGAGTTAACATTGTTAACAATATTTTTCGTAATATACTTACCTGTTACTGTGCTTGCTCGCTGCTCCCTTTTCTTATATTGATAATAGGTATTATTTAAAATATGTTTTAGGGCTCTTACTTGAAAGACAGTTACGCGATCAAATTAATTGCTTTAAATTAATAAATATTACAACAAATTTATTGAATTTTGTATCAGTCAAATAATTATAATTTTAAATTCTACAACTGACACTTAGGTAAATATGTATTCAATTTAGTGGATGCAGCACTAAATTAAAACGAGTAGGTACACACACACCATTATGAATTAATTCATAGCCTTTATTAACAGAACCGTTAATCAAATGCGAATAAAGAAACTCAAAATTGGAATTGTATTCCATTAAATTTATGCAATAAAGCAGTAACAACCAACTTATATACTTGATCGTTTCATTCGTGTTTAAATATTTGCTTAAAAGTATGCTTAGTAATATTTTTTAACCTCCAAAATACACTTACTTTATAAAGGGATTTATATACTTGTCAAAAAAACGATATAGCTCAATTTAAAATTAAAATTTATAAATTGTATTTAATAAAAGAAATATAGGAAATATTTCAAACACAGCTTAATTTTTGAAGTCAGTTAAAAATATCTTCTGCTATCCATCCATCAAGAGTGTATTAAAATGTTGGGCATTTCGTCTTTTGATTATCGATGATGAATTTGGTATGCAAGCCTTGTGGGTGGGTAAATTGATGACCTACAAGTACTAATTGTTTATACAAATACGGTCTCCGTCTACACTCTTTCTAGGTTAGACTTCACTCAAGGCACTGTATTTGGAGAACATATGTACGGAGAAGCAGGAGACTAACGCGAGGGAGACAGCTTCTATTTTTGATGAAGATCCTGTGAAAATAAATGAAGTTTAGAATAGGTTTTATTTGTGTCAAACAAGTTTTAAGGTATAAGGTATAGGATAGGTCCAATGAAAATATCTGCGAATTACAAGATATACGTCTTGATAAATAGCACTTATTCAGTTCCAAGATCATCGATCAATGCCAAATATGTCTGCAGAATTCAAAACATAAATGCCCCTTGGCAATTGTCACAGTATTTATTATCTTTTTGTGATCTAAAACTTGCAATTTGGTTGATTTAGATTTAGATTTGGTCACGTTTACAAATCAAACACCCGTACACTCTATAAAGCTACCAAGGCATTTTAGAGGGTAAGGTAAGAGGAAAGGTAAGAGTCTCCTATTTTTCCATTTTTGTGTAAATATTCTTATATCAGATTCTCATCATATTTATAGTGGACCGATGTCCGAGCTATCTTCAATGCATTATAAAAATAATTATCAAAATCGATTTGCAAGCAACGGAATTATGGCTGTACACACATTAAAAAAAATATGAACATAGAACCGCCTAGGTTTCTGAAGTCGGTTAATAAAATACAAAAACAACTTTTGCCCTTGTGCTCGACTATAACATCTGTTAGTTATTACAAGCACATTTCCTGTAGATATATTAATCTGCTAACTAAGTATCATTAATCACCGCCAGAGCCGCGCAAAGAATGTTTGAGTCTAATCTCACGTCACTTCTCCGTTGTTATCTGCTGTATGAAAGTTCTATAATAACGAAATCCCTTAAAATTACGTAAAATTCAAATGGAATTTTGATTATACCCAGGATTTGTATATCATTCAAAGCTTATTTTCTGGTAAAATATATGAACATTTAGAGTAGGAAATGTGAGTAAAGTACCAAACTAACTAAACTGTTGCAATATTTTTTCCTTAATGTCCTTAAGATGATGCGCACTTTACATATGTTTTTAAGGTTATTATATTTTAACAACACTTAGTTATTCAAGCGACATCCCAGGGGACGCCAGTTTTGTAGAGCTCGCAAGGAACCTCATTTCAAAACTTTCCCGTGAGCTTGAAAATGAACGCTTTTCCCCGATAAAAATACACGAACGAGGAAACTCGGGTGCCTGACAGATCCCACTTTACGTCACGCTACCATTCCATCTTACAGACGCCATTTTACTTTCATATGAGCAATTTGCTTACCGCGAAAATATGCATGCGGATCCGTCCATTTAAATATTTATCTGGTTTAAGTATATTGGAAGAGAAAGATATATTTTAGTCTAAAGAACGTCCGTAGGGCATTCTTATATGTATATTCTGAGGGTTCATTCCACGTGATCTTAGCGGAATGATTTTGGCATGACTGCCTCACCTATAGATTGACAGAGTGCACTACGAGCCAAGAAGGTTAATTTGGGTTCGTAGATAGATGGAGCCTTTTTCACTCCCCTAAAGTTTACATATGTAACATTTATCTCTGGATTCCTTAATCAAATCATATCTAAAACGTTACTGATTTTGCAGTATCGACAAGCGACATAAATTATTGGCTATTACGCGACACCTCAACAATTCTTAGAATGGCCCATCAACGCTTAAGATGGTTGATAATGTCATGTCATTGATAACTGTATAACCAGACCACGACAGCTGAAATGTACTGAAATAAACTCAGGGTTTTTAAAACAACAAACGACTGGGTGTTGATCTACCTTACAGTACGAGGAACAGGGGATAAAATAAATATCGTAACACCGAAATAAATTCGAGCTGAAACTCGTATTAAAACGTTTCACAGTTTTCTTTTGCAGTTAAAAAAAGTTTCTTTAACTGATTTTGAAACAAACACCAATATTGTTAAGCGCCAGGTTGCCTTTATATGTAATATATAAAATAAATGTGTATATATTATTTAAAGATACTTAACATAAGAGTAAACGATGAGCCCCGTGATGATAAAATCATAGATATTTTGCCGACCAAGATGAAACTTAAGACAAACTTCGACTCTCCGAAAATTCAACCGAAAACCTAACAAACTCTTTTGTATATTTCTTGCGAAATTTTACATAATATTGAAAGTATCTATTGTGTACCTAAATAACAGCTAGAAAGGTCCTGACAAAGTTCAACGGAAAATAATATTTTGTGACGTTTATCGGAAAATTTATTGGAAAGGTAAATTACTTTTGAATGTATGTAGATGTTTCTATATCATTATTCTGAGCCTTTCTACTCTTATTACAATCTCTATAATATCTCTAACTTGTCAATACTCCTGTGTCATAGAGTCTATAATGTGTATTTAATATATACATCTGCACCAAATCTTTACTGTTTTACATCTAATAAAGTACTCTACTTGTGACAAAATCCAATAAATAGGAAACACTGGTCGGAAAATGTACTGAAATGGTTCCTTACTTAGGATATCCAATTAATTTGGATTGGATATAAAATGTAAGATCCCCCTTGATTTTATTTGAAGGATAACATAGGAAAGTGAAGAACGCGTTTCTCGTTAAGAGGAATATAAATATAATTTTATAAATTGAAAACACCGCCAATGGACTGAATCAAAGGCATTATTAACACATACCCAAATTACAAGCAATGATATAGATCGAAGAAATACATCTGACACTTGATGATGAATAAAATCAAAAGAATGGCTTACCAGCAGCCGTAAACATGGACAGATGTGGCGACCTCACCACTTGCAAGGTGACATCGGACGACGTCATGAAATGAGGGTTGGTAGGCTGCGTGGCCTCGCATCGAACGGCTATGCTGGGTTTGAGGGTATCGACTCTTAAACGCAGCGCTTTCCAACTAGAACGAAGTCCATCATTGTCAGGGCCTGATATTTCTGTGTTGTCCATTATCCAGGGGTCTACCTGCAGAGAAAAAACAATTCTAGTTATTGCTATAGGCGGCTTTGAATTTTTTGTCCCGATTTACATAAGAGATAGATATTCGAAACCTATATACATAAATGTGTATATTTTCAGTATCGTTCAATGCTATGTAGACTTTATGCCGACGCCAATATTTAGACCCAATTGAATACAAACTTTGGTTGACGGTATTTGCAACTGATTCAGAATATTACCACAAACTGTGCATGTTACTGTAAGTACTGACTATATGATAGGATTGGCAGCCTGTTTGTATCTTCCTCCATTGAAATTCTGTTTGAATTCCTTGTCATTTGAAATCGTAAACACTTACATAACATTATGAGGAAACGATTTTTATTTTCGGAACGCCTCTATAATTTGCAAATTAGCCACGGATATACTACATACATGGTAGTACCGTTACCACATCCCTAAGATTTACATTGATTCCAAAACATACAAATTACACCCAGTTATTAATCAATAATTACAATATTTTCTCTGTCCGATGTGTCGTCAGACACATGAAATATTTCGCACATCTAGAACCCAAGAATATTCTGCCACAAATGTCTGTCACATATCAGCCTGCACCCGAATTGGCAGCAAAAATTAATTTGTTTGACAGATGGACAGACGATTATGATGAATTTACATAACATTTCCTTTTTTTGTGTACATTTAATTTTGAAAATTTAAAAAATAATTACGCAAATAGGTCCAGAAATTATCAACCAAGCGGCGACCATACAACAAAAATTAAAACAATAACCTTCTTCTTTAGGTCTGTTATAAAATCACTTAAATTCACTTAATTCAACGATAAATTTGGTATATTTTTATGAGGTACTTAACGAATGCAAATTTTAGGCGTTTGTCTGTGACAAGAACATTATGTAGATAGGGCAGTAATAAATTTACTTACAATTTCGGGTTTATTGTCAATAAACCATTGTATATTCGCAGGCGGGAACACTGGGCCAGTCGAACAGTTTAATATCACCTCTTCACCGATCTGCACTACACCTGATGACATTGTGGTGATTTTCGGACCTTCTTTCAATGTCACTGTATAAGCAATTAATCATTAGTAAGGCATATTAATACAGCATTTCTCTGGATATAGAGGACTGATAAATTGAATGAAATCTATGAATTAAACAACTCAAGAATAACCTGAATAGCAGATTAAGACGAGGTCAATATGGAGAAAATCGTCTTGAAAGTTCATCTATTCAATTAAGATGCACGTTTATAAACTTAAATGATAAAGGATTCTCAACAACCGGAAAAATTCCGTAGATGGAGCTTCTTCTTTATAACAGAAAGGTCTTACATAATCATTATTATTTGCATTTTAATTTATTATTGCTGATCGCAAGCAGCCACTATCAGTGAGCATGTCTGCCCACCTGGACAAGGATGTCCACGTTTTCAGAAAGCTGATTTGTTAGGGTATCCCAAAAAAGTTGTTAATAGAATCCATTAAACTCGGCAAAGCAATTCCCTTCTGAATAGCGCGTGTCTACGGACGAAACTGATGACTGATCATTACGGCCTGTTGCCTGCTTCTCGTTCTGTTTCCCTATACTCACCAGCCACAGTCAAATGCTTGGTCTGATTCACCACAGCGAAACGAGGTCCTTCGGTGGAAACCTCGCACGTGAAGGATATCTGAGTGTTGTATATCTTGGGGAGTGCAACGCTGATGGAACAGCTGTGAACGTCGCAGGCCCCTCGTGTCACGCCTCCCGCTGTCGTATTAAAGGTTCTCGTTGGGGGCTGGTACGGAAATAAAGTTACGTTAAGAAGTTTTTTAAGATTTGAAGCTACATACACTTCTTAAAAATCATACCTATGTTATAATTTATTAAATATATTTTATACATACATACTAACAGTATAGTATAATAAACTATTAATTTTTTTATGAGTTAATGCTACTGAAATAATGTGGTACTATGAGTTAATTGTAGTTTTTAGCTGCGGTTTATGTGTAGCCAACTACAAGTTATGGGTCTCTCTTCGTAAATGATAAGGCTTGCATAGCTCAAATATTCTGTTCCAATACAAATTGGTGGAAGGCTTAGCGACCAATTCAATTGTCGGAAACTTTTGTCTCACCCGAAGGCCACTTATATAACTTAACTACTGCGATTTAAGGATATCGACATGTACATCGGACCACGGAACAGGTGCTTAAAACACAAAAGTGAACATGAAATTTTACCACCAGTCCAACCATCACCTTACTGTATCCGCGGTCGATCATTTTTTGACCCAAGCTATTGGGCTATCGACTGTCATATGTGTTATATTAGGCGTAAAAGTTTGAACATGGCATGTCTATGAGTCCACCATTTATAACAAGTAATCCGTCCGTACTAGTAACAGCAGACAAAACATTAGGTTATATTTAATTAAGCGGCTTATAAATGTGACTAATTTTAAATTCAAAATCATTGAATCATTAAGGTATTCTGTAAATACACTTATGCACGTAATTTTTTGCTTTTGTTACGGTTTCAAAAAGTTGCTTTAACAATAAGGAAAAATTTAATTTAGTTATAACACATATGTTATAGTTTTATTGACTTCATTATCGGTTTGAATCATTTGTCTTTCTAATGGTAAAAGTATTTTTCATGTAGGTGGCGTGGTTCTACTTTCTGCATACACACAAACTTACGAAAATCGCACTCTCTCTTTATCATATTAGCATAAATATAGATTATCTTTGTAAAAATACTACGAGTAGACCATAGTAACAATATTGTTTTATTGTATTAGACTTCGATTAATATGTGCAAAGTAATCGGTCCAAAATTGATTATAAAAAATGTTGGTGATGTATCTGAGCACAGGCGCAAAATAGTCTCTCAATATTCAATGGGATACATTTTTGAAAGTGTGCCCAGAAATTACATGACCTAATTCCTTCGTGCTTTCACTATCAAACGACCTGGCACACGGCGAGCATCCATCCGTTCATCGTAGACATCCCTTCAATAAAGACTACGCTCTTTGCTTCGCCATTTGATACGCGTACTGCAAAGGACTGGAAAAGATTGCTCGCGTCGGTATTCTTGTAGGTTTATAATGTGAGTGACTTCAAGTCAAAAGTAAAATAGGCATTTCCTGAGTTAATGCGCTTTATCGTCTAGATGGTAGTTCTAGAACTACATCGCCATTTACCATAAGATGGGAATGTATCAAGCATTAACTTATAATAAATTATATGATGCATCGCGTTACTACTTATAAATACTATAAAATACTTCAACACAATAAACGTTGACTAATTGTTCAATTCAAACCAATTGTGTGTATTTTATTCATACTAATATTATTTTATTTTATATCAAAACAATATCTTATTCCATGATAAATAACTAAACAGTTTACAGTAAGTGTCGTATTGGAATATGGACTCAAAACTAACACAACTAAGACTAAATTCATGATTGTTGGTAAAATTTAAATTCGTCAGCAATATTGTGATTAGGAAATGATTCTATAGAAAGAGTTAACAAATACAAATATCTCGGCTGTTGGTTAAACGAGGACTGGGAACCGGATCATGGAATTAGAATGAGAATTGAAATTGCCAGAAGCAACTTTCAGAACACGAGGAAACTATTGACTAACAGAAGAAATAGTTTAAAGCTGCGTTGGAGATGAGTTAAATGTTATGTACTTCCAATTCTTATGTATGGTTCCGAAAGTTGGACACTGAAAAAGAAGTCAATTGATAAACTAAGGGCTTTTGAATTGTGGATCTAGAGAAGAATGCTTAAAATTACATGGGAAAGTAGAATATCAAATGTCAAAAAATGTCGTTTACAAAAGATTTGGAAATTGTGAAAGCAATCAAGAAAAGAAAAACAGCATATATGCAGGAACAATAAATATAACTTATTAAAATTAATAATTGAAGGCAAAATTAAAGGAAGTAGAAGTCCAGGTAGAAGAAGAATCTCATGGATTGGAAGTATAAGGGACTGGCTGCGGGTTAAAAGCACAAATAAGCTAGTTCATTGACTGCCGATAAAGAGACGTATCGACAAATAGTCGCCGGTCTCCTTGATGGAGAGAGCTCGTGAAGAAGAAGAAGTAAGTGTTAATGTTAGAGACAATTTGTTGGGTAATTCTGCACCTCTACTTAACTATTGACACAATCATGTCATGCTTTTCATGGGAGAAACAACGTACTAAGCAACAATTATTACTGAATATTTTATAATTTTATTTATATTTTTTCATTATAAATAAAATGGACGACTGTATCGATGTCTACATTTTTTAAATGTCTCCGAATTAATGAAAATAAAGTTCAAATATTTCATTAACACCATAGAAATTAAAAATATGTACATAGAAAGCTACGTGTAAAATATATTTTAATAAGATAATCCACAAAATGTAAGTAAATAAGTTTTAAAGTAACGAAGAGTATTTATGGTTTGTTTAAATTATCTGGTTACATTTAATCAACCTATTTGCGTAATTTGCGGTGAACAAGAATTACCGCAAAACATTGATGAAGGATTATTTTTTGTGTAACAGACAGAGCTGGATATTTCAGCTGATAATTTAAATTACTTTCAAACACGAATGAAACTCTGAAACAGAAGATACGTAATCAAAAGGTAATCAATTTATTTCCATCCTGATAAAAGGTAAAACAAAACACGGTATCACAAGGTATTTGAATTTTCGAAATAACATTCTCTCTGTTGAGAGGAATTTAATATTTGCGATGGAAAATTATGGAGGTTTTATTTTAATTTTTTGCAACGTTCACTGATTTCATTTTCATCCCTCACTTAGTTGCTTTGCGCTTAAAATAAAGATTTTCCTTTAAAACAACAGATATTATTTTAAACATGACACCTCATGGATTGTACACATGTTACAATAGTACGGGTACTCACAGCTAGTGAAACTACAAGCCATGTAACTATGTTGGAACATCTACGTACACTGTACATATCGTGTGTGCAATATGTGCGTGTTCGTGTCTCGAATATAAAATGCGTAACATAGTACATAAAATGAGTTCAATAAATTTGTAAACATAATGGGGCGAATTATTAGGCATTCACTTTTTTTCACAAGATACTTAATTTTTGTTATGTCACCACTCGTCAAGCGAATATACAGACTACCCTATAAAGATTGGTCACTACTCTTTACGAACATCCGTAAATCAGATGCCGTCACTGATATACTGTCGGGCCAGAAGGCAGCGAGCAATCTGCTCTTGACTTGGCGATAAAAGATTTAATCTTTTATGATCTGCTTACTCATGCCGTTGTTTCAATCGTCAGTAATACGATTGATTATTTAAAACCCTTTAATAAAAAATTTAAATGCGCTAAAAATAGACTAGCAACTAGATAATAACTAAAAATTATATTAATACATTTTTCAATTACTTTGTCATTTATTTACCGATTTGGAATTTGTTTTTTATTTGAGAAGTGATACTTACTATTTGGACCCTCTTAAATTAGAAGAAAAAATACTCCTTTGTGGGCGTAAAATAGGAGATGAAACCAAGAAATTCACCTTCTTCAAATAGAAGTCGGTTTGTGTTAAAATATTTACTTGTTAGAAGTTACAATATCACTAACAAACGAACCAATGATAACAAATAAGAAATCGTAATATTTTTGTCTGCGTTAACTACGCAATAAGTGTAAAAACCAAAGGCGGAGTTACGTTATATTAGTACAGTTCTATCGGCCATTGAACGTGCATATTTGGCAAGCGGCAGGGTTCTTACGTAATAATGTTATCCTCGGCTTGAGGACGAGCCAATCACGTGGCTCTTTTGCGACTTCGTTATTAAATTAACCTCATCTCGCGCTGAGATATCGAAAAAGCGGACTGGTTTATTTTTTCCCATGTCAAAAGATTACCGCAGTAATATCAAAGAAAAATTGTTACATTTCTAAAGGTGGAACTTTCTGTAATTATTTTACACATAATTAATATTAATCCCGGGTTACTATGATACTTTTAATGATTATCTATGTTAACGAGAGTTATATTACGTTTATTACTTGCCCGACTCTGGCTCTAACATAAGTTCACTTAGATTTAGGAATAAAAATGTTTTGAAATTAAAACAGCCAGTTGAGAAGGTGTTGTCGTTCGCGATCGGTGATATCTGCCGTGTTGGACATCCTCATGAATCACTTTATGTTAGTACGTCTTATCATTTGCAGTTAAGTAACATATTTTTTAATGTACCAAATTTTTAAAAATGGCACTAAAAAGTATAAAATGATTACTTTAGATCTCATATAAATTTTAAAACCCTTACAGATCAGTAATACTATATTCATATTTTTGGCATAAAATACAAAATTTCATAAAACCAAACATACAAGAAATCTAAATATGTAAAAAATAATAAACTGTAAAAATAATAATATCCAAGTATTTATATTAAAATTTATAAAGGACGGCCGCGATATAATATGTTTGTATTGAATTGTACAAACTAGTTAAAATCCATTAACGGCTCACTGCAGAGCACATCTCTCTCGATGTTACATTACGTCAAAATCGACTCTAGGAAACACGTTGGACCGAATGAACTTTATTTCGAATCACGTTTGTGCAAGCAGTCGTTATTTCGATGTAACGTTACTTCAAAGGTTGAACCTTTGAAAAATGTTTTTCTGAACATTTTCGCATGCAAGCACACACAAATAATTGTAGATTTCATGTTATATTTCCTTATAATTGACAGTATCAGGCGTTGCTTTGCGGAAATAGATTATTATTAAATTAGTATTGATTTACTTAGGATTGTTATTACTGCGAATTGTTGCAAAGTAAATTAATTAAATTAATAGTAATTTAATAATATTTCCTTGAAAAACAATTAACCTTTTCGATAATCTTCGGTCTTTTTACAATAATATTTACAGTTTTTTTCACATGAGATCAAATTAAATTCACAATCATTGGACTTTAAGACGTCGCTTGAAAGTTCCAATACGTAAGTGACGTATTAACGTTGGAATCTTATTATAAAATCTAAAACGAATCGATAACTTTTTGTATTTCCATATAATCAATCATCAATTATTCATCGCAGAATTTAATCGATTGATAAACGAATCTGTTCAGTTTACTGAAGCTACAGATACGCATCTGTCCGCTCCGGTACATTTTAGCGTTAAATGTCCCATAACCGTACACGATACTCGATAATCCTCGCAAAAATACTCTAGAATAATTAACACCTGAAAAAGTACACAGTAAGTTATTATTCTAATACTACATTAACATGATACATTGCATATAAGATCAATTAATTCTTTAGTTTATTTTATCAATTAATTCTTTAGTTTTATTCAAATTATAAGAAAATGTGGGGTGTAAGGGGCTCTATCCACCCAAGTCCAAGTCAAAACCTCCCTGATCGAGGTGCACATTGCTGACCAACGAAAGAGAATATGGCGAACGGTCCCACCTGCTGACGGTCGTTGGGACCTGTACTACCTAGTTTAATTCTGATGGTACTTGCACGGTGGTAGTGTATTTTGCCCGCCCGGCTAGCTACCACCCTCCTACAAAATGGACCGTGAAATGAATAATTTCATAAGTGTTTCGGTCACAGAGTCAGAGAACTAATATTAATGCGGGTTCTTGTCGATCGGCAACGCGTCGGTGACGCGTTTGATGTTCCATGGACGAGGGTGACCATTTTCCATCACATGGCTTCTCTGCTCAGTTGTCGATTAGTTAAAATCAAATTAAAACTCTAATCACGTAAGTATCACTTATTAAGGATGCCTTTGTTTTTGACATGTTAAAGTTAGGTAGAAAATTAATATAGATGGGAGGGTAATGACTTTGATCGATTGGCAGACGAGCCAACTGGCCAACAAGCCGACTGCAACACTAGTCGGTTACAAAAAGTCAATCATTGCTTCAGGTGGCATTCGGGTGACATTGGCAATTTCGTAACGATTCGTATATTCACTTTCCTTTTTACATCACAATTTACCCATAATAAAAAAGTACAAATACTTTTATTTTTAAAAATTTGTTTAATTTTTTTTTTCATAAATAATACTCTGTGAATAGGTAACGCCATTAGATTTTCTAAGTAAGTTTTAAGTTTCAAATTATTTTACAGGAAAATAAAAGCTTTTTACAGACTTAATTTTTTTTTAATTAAGTCTTCCATCATGGATTAAATAATAAGAAACTGTTAAACAAACAGTTAAATCTGAAAAAAAAATTATTGTTTATTACTCATTATCAACAAAGGCCACTAGTCATCGACTACTAAATTTGCCGATTACTCCGCTTTCCCGACTAAGCCTATTTCTGATAATTAAGTATATCGTATATTGATAAAAATTGCTGGAAAGAAACAAACGATGAATTGTGTTTAATTAATTATTTAATTGTATTTCATTCGTAACTGAGTTTGAGATTGTTGAAATAGTTTTTGTAACAAAATTATTAGTTTTCAATTTATTTGCGACATTTATCAATATCCTTACATGCATGTTGTATTGTAACGAAACGCTCGGAAGAATTTGCATCATTTGACGTGTATTATCAGAAAGATGTAATCATTGTTTATGAAATACTTTCTACAAATATTTAGACTCTCGACAGATTAGTTCATCTCAATCTCGATCTACAGACTGATTATTGGAAATAGTCTACTAGCGGTCTTATGATAGGTAATTTAGCTCACCTGCTGCTCCGGAGTGAACCTGAAGATCTCATTGCTGTCACGGTACCACTTGACGGAGTGGAGTGGCGGATCTCCCGTCTCACTCACGTAGTGGCAGACGAGCTTCGCGTCGTGGCGAGGATCCCCAAACTGAGGCACGTCGATGAGCGTAATGTTGTGGGCTGTTACTATGACTGTAACAAACAAATACGCACTAAAATCATAGTATACCGGAAACTCTGTAAGTGTTATTTTGGGAAATACCTTAACTACATACTGTTGATTAGGACTAACCCATTGAGCATTGCGCACAAGAGGAACGTATGATACGCTACACCGATGCCTCCTCAATAAGTTAGCTGCTGAGGAGTTGTTAGTGGGTAAGAACACTCATTTATAAGCGTTTTCCTGCACCAGGAAGGTCAGGTATATTTTTAAATCATAAGCAGAAATCCAAAGGTAGTACTCATTAAGCAATCTGCACTCGGTTCGCTTTGTAAAATTCCGCGGCAACAGATATATTTTCCCGGATGAAAAGTATCCTAGATTATGATGAGTAATATAAATTCCAAACATGCCAAAAATTATTTAATTTCGCCCAGCAATTTTAGTGCTACATGTGTACAGACGGTAAGACAAAAATTCCAAAATAATATATCAGGTTTCTTTATAAATAAAAAAGTACATACATTAAAATTTCGAAATTCTATTCCATATATAGATTCTGCCCCTTTACAGTTTTTTATCATCAGTATATTTGGAACGGGTGTATAACAAATCACTTGATTTTAAATATAAAAAGAATATACACACACTTATAATCCCGCATTAGGATTACGCCACCCATGACCCGGGAACAGATATTTATCTATCAAATAAATCTTAACCGTAGCTGTAATCGAACCCCGATCCACTCGCTCCGCAGTCAGGGTCACTGACACTGACATTTATAACTTTGAATAAGACAACAGTAGTTGAAATCATTTACGATAATGTACGTAACAAATAATTCTCATAACGATTGAACATCTATTTGTAAGCGTTGAAAATCTTGAGCTTCGACAAATATTGGAAATAGATCAAAGAGGTAAATGGAATTGTATGTCACTATAAATTAACACTGTTAAAGCTTACAAGTCCAAAAAGGTAACTTTTTATAATATTTAAATGTAACCTTACATGACAAAGCTAGTTGACTTTGACAAGAGCAGATATGTTCAAGAAGTCACTAATGTTGTTTACGTAAGTTGATAATAATTATTTAGACTACATTATAGTTTTATGTCGAAAGTCGAGTAACGAGCTGACGGAATATCTGATTGTGAGCGAGCGTCCATAGACGTCCATAGCGTAATAAACATCATCGAAGGGATGTCAACCAAGAAGGTAGTGGCTCTCTGTTTAATCAAAACATGTTTAATATATTGACGACCTGTCCGTTAGGTAGTGACCCTGCCTGCCGAGCGAGGGGTCCCAAGTTCGATTCCCGGTTGGGGCAAACACTTATGTGACAGATAAATGTTTGTTCCCGGGTCACGGGTTTTTGTAATGTCATATTTGTGTATGTCCATACCACCCACAAGACAGGGAATCCTAGTGCGGGGGTGCGAGTGTGTAAACGTTTATTTATTTTATTATTGATTTAATTCACGAATGTTTTAGAAGGACGGTGGTGAAATGAAATTAAATTAAATAATATTTATTCGAAGTTGGTTTTTACAAACATTTTTCGGACGTCAATGCTTCAACTTCAACAAAACCCTACCGCGAGTGGTCCCGGCAGAAGAACCGGCAAGAAGTTCCCGAGGAGTTTTTTTTCCTACTCACAGTAGCTACTTAGGCTGATAAAAAATCCTTGCAGGACGCGCAAGTTTCGTCAAGTGGGTCAGAACCCAATGAATTAAAACGATTTCGTCGTCGATAGTTTAGCAAAGTAAACCGCGACGTGGTCAGGTTGACTTGAATAAAAGGATGGATAGAGCCCCTTATACCATAAAAACGTTTTTTTTATATATATTCATATAAAACAAACGAGCTGATGAGTCACCTGACGGTAAGTGGTCACCATCGCTCATTGACATTAGTAACACTAAAGGCATCGCTAATGCGTTGTCGGTCAGGAAAGAAAGTACAGGCTCTCAAGCTCCCACCTAGAACGCGACGAGTGGCAGCTGACTCATACAGGAGAGTGGTAGCTATCGAGACGGGCTTCACGGAACTTTAGTGGTAAGTTTTTCAATACTTGTTCGGGCTTATTTTACATCTGATGGCCTAGTAAATCATGTTCTGCAACATATTTAAATATTTATAAGTTCGGTTTTAATAATAAACATATAAATTGAGTTTGTTAATATTTTGCCTACAGCACCCTCTATCGGAGCTTACAAAGGTACGAATTACTGCCAAGGTAATAATTATATTGAGAATAACTTATCCAATAGAAGGTACGTTAATAACAAGCCCTTTTATTTCATGTGTTACTAGGTGCATTTGATATTTATTAATTTTTTATTTGTAAGCGTACCCCAAAATCTGATTTGGGTTTCTTGTGATAGACAGACAGACAGGCACGTGCATGATCCTAAAAGGTTTTCGTTTTTTATCAAATGCACAGAAACATTCAAACATGCTGTAAATGTATATATTTATTATATATTTATACGTATAGGAAATCCTTTCTACCCCTATTTCTCCTCAGCTTATCTGTTGTTTGAACCGAATGATTTGCATTCGATTTAATTATCCCGCATTGAAATCCACTCCAAGAAGGAATTTATTTAGATTATTTATTAAAAATATATTTAATAAAAATTTCAATCTGTTAATGTCAACCACATATCGGTCTGTAGTCGAACAGTCGTAAAAGAAGAAATTATTTCAAAGGAATTTACAATATTATAAAATACTGAAAACATCAAACACAAAACATACAGGGAAAATAAACATAAAAGATAACTATGGGTGGTTTTATCGCTAGAAGAAATATCTTCCAGACAACTCAGGGCAGAGGGAACATGTGTGCGGAAGAAGTAATGGTATTGTATACATAAAATTTACAAATACGCAGTGTGGGAGTAGAGGAAGGGAGGAATTGAAAAAAGACTTAGGAAGACACGATGAATAATTGTAGATTTAGCGACACTTAGTACTTTTTTATTCGGCTTTTGAACGAGTTTAATGAGTTAGCACAGCGAATAGAATGTGGTAAGAAATTCAATAGGTTGATAGAAAAAACAGTACAGGATTTAGTTTAAAAGTTGGAAGAATGGTTAGAAGTACATAAATAAAGATTAATTGTATATATGACATGCTTTTCAAGAAGAAGAAAATATTAAGACAAGGTCGAATTTCGACCACTGGGCGACCACTAGTGACAATAATTATACAATTTTGGCGATAACCACGAATCCTATTAATCTTATACAAACAGCACATAAAAAATGACACTAAAATTCGTGAGTACGTGTTTGACACGATATAGTTCTTTGACGCCATATAAAGGGTCAACTTCACAATGAATTATAGACCATCATTAGTACAGTGCGTCTACTTTATTGATAAAAAGGACGAAAGAAAGTAAGCAAAGTTTGAATTCTGCATTCAACTCTTTATGTGTAAATCTGAAATACTCCGACAATGCAAAGAAGGAAAAAAGTACCTTAATCCGCGCTGCAAAGAATTAATATTTCTGTTTTAACTAAAATTCAAAGAATAACTAAACAGTCTAGTGGTGTTCTGAAATCTTTGCAGCGAAGTCATGTTGGTAGCAGCATATCGACTTGCAAATATTACTTAATAAAAACTTTATTATATCCGTCTAAATTTAGAACATCAAATTCTTCGTCGCTATAGAAGTGAGCACTTAATATGACATGTCTTGTTTGTTCGTTTGATTTGACATAAAATGTATATACAAATGCATACATGCGTACATACATGTGGGCGTATACCCATACATACACCCACAGGTTATATAAATATATTCCATTATAAAGGCTGTAATGAAAATTAAATTTTAAACATCGCTGTTATTCGCTTTTATTCAGTGGTCTGTACAGGAAACTGTTAGGGGTTTGATACTTGACACGGCACATATTACGAGTTTAGTTTCACGGCATACCAGATTCTTGAGCCGCCGCGCAGGCAGGAATGAAGAAATAAAAACTGTTACGATTACACCGGACAAAAACATGGAAATTTTTCGCTCTCCTGTTATAAAATGTTGGCTTTTGTAAACTCTTTTACCTACGCTGAATTACTTGTTTTTAGCGTGAATAACTTTAACGAAAGTAGCAGGAGAAGAGAGGAATTTCAATTAGTTTTATATGAATCAAGTGTATAGGATTTAACTCCTGACTATTAATATTATATTTTTTGTGGAAATAAAACACCAAACGAGCGGTCATTCATTTGTTAGTTCACCGATAGTCTGATACGTGACGAAAGCTATATTTGTACTAATTGCTCTTAATAATAGTATGATAACATACAAACGATTTTCAACCATGTATAGTAATCAAGATATTGAAAAATATAGATCAACTAACAAACAAATTTGTAATAAATATGAATGACTTATAATAATACTATTTAAAAATAGCTACACCGGGCAGACAGCAATAAGCCGAAATTCTACGAAGCTTACCGTAATATTAATAGTAAGAACATTTATGATATTGATATATTGCGCAAAAGTTTCCAACCGAGGAGTGGGTCCGACGTTCATTAATCTGTGACGTAAGTACCCAAAGGGGAAAATTAATAATGTAATACCAGTGTCCAATCAAAACGCCCGTATTAGATCTCTCGGTATTTTCCGTTTAATATTCTATATAAATATTTGCTTATCTTTCATTTGTATTGCTATTTCGCAATTTTACTGTTACCTTTGATATCTGAAATTAAAAACATTTTTTATATTTCTGTAGCATGTATGTTTATTGTTTCTTCCTTTACAAATTCCTTTACCTATTTCTAATATTTATCAATACTAATACTTAATTATTATATCATCGTTTTTATAGGTTATGTTAAGAAGATATTTTTCCTCTCCTGGAACGCTAGTTAAGCTGACCAATATTGTCTACTATTTTTATCAATAGGAAGAATTTTTAATCCCTCTATTTTATAGAGAAGATTTTAAACGTTATTCTGCAATACCCAATATATATGTATAATAAATAGATAAATAAATAAACGTTAACACACTCACACCCCCGCATTAGGATTCCCTGTGTCGCGGGTGGCGTGGACATACACATACATATATGACATCACAAACACCCATGACCCGAGAACAAATATTTATCTGTCGGGACCCCTCGCTCAGCAGGCAGGTTCACTACCAACTGGGCTATGGGGTCGTCAAAAATACAATACAATATACTTTATTGTACACACTATAGTATATTTTTTTTCTCCGTATAGTTTGGGTCATAATAGATAAGCCGGCTAGGGCGGTGAGCATGTTGCGCGGGCGCAACGCCATTGTCGATAAAAACAAATGAATCATCGAAGGCAGGTGCACGGCGGCGGTGCGGTATACAAAGGTGCTGCGATATTGTTATGTTACGATCATTGTTTGTCAATTGTTATGTAATTTGTTTTTCCTCATTACCCCCACCTAATACCTGCAAATTAATGCAATGCTAATTTAGTACATATATCGAAGAGAAAATAAGTGTTTTTGCGCATTCGTTCTCTGAATTTCTTTAGTGACACAATGGCTACTCCTTTATTTTGTACCAAAACGGCAGAATTTATTCAAAATAATATTTTGCCTATTGGCACCGATATACCAGCACAAGCACGTGTTGTTATCAACAATGTTTTAACATTTTTCACTGAAATTAAAATAGCTCCCAAAAAGTTACAAAGTGTTAATTTCTGCGTTCTCGTGACCTTGCTGCGGCGATATGTGGTGTGAGTGTTAGTGAATTTATCACAATCCCACATAATGACAAAACTAAATACACTATCGATAACGCTTATCGACAACAATAATGCGCATCACTATGCCCGCCTATAAGGCCCGTGAGTGGGAGAGAGAGCAAAATACTCGCTTCACCGCTCCGACGTTTTATGACGCAAACTGCACGGAGAAAAAAATAATACTATAAAAATAATAAACAGAACAGTGTAAGTAATTATAAACACAAAAGGTGGTCTTATCGCCGTGGCAGCGATCTCTTCCAGACCGACCTTAAGGTAGAGGACACACGTAAAAAAATTCGTAGGTAGACTTGGAAACATAAAAATATTAGTATTATAGAAAAAATATTAAAATATAATTTGTGTAAATACCTATAAACACTATATATTTAATGTTTATGATTACATTAAACATAATAATATATTAATACATACGTACATAAACACACACACATATATAAATATATGTCGGAGATGGTCATTAGTATAGACGTGAAACAAAACCCAGCACGATATCCGAGTGATGGCAGCACCGCCGCGATGACGTAGATACTCGGCTAACATCGTGCTACAACAGAGTCTA
>PDGT01000055.1:863610-910135 GCA_003671415.1 Megathymus violae
CCCACAGGGATTTTAGGTAGGATCGAAAAATAAATTATTTCGTCTTTTAAGTAAGTAAAACTGTAAGTAAACAATTCAAATTAAATGGAATAGTTTTTTGAATTATAGACTTATAAACTCTATAGCTAATATAATTTCCATTCGAATAGCAGATATGTAATTCACATTCTCTTGAAAAATTGTACTGTGTAGCTGTGTACTGTGTAGCTGTGTAGCTGTTGTGCCCTAAAAATATAATATGTTACGATGTATATATTATGTATTCTATATACATATCTTTGCATGGTTACTGCTTAGTTTTGTATATAGAAGAGTGACGACTATTCTTCTGACCTCTTTTAAAAGTTCGTTCAATATTCAATGTTCGTAACTGAATAATGAAATGCAAGTGAAGGGACGGAATAGCATTTATAGCACAGATCTCCGATATTAATTCTGTCGGTGCAGACCCTATGCTATTCTGAGCACTCATTCATCCCGTGCAGTAATTCCGTTTCATCAAATTTCAGTATTTCCTTCGTAATATTTACTTATGAGGGAACTGCGATATTGATTACAAAAATAACATCGTAACGTACGTGTAATTTTCACTAATTCTCATTATATTGAGATGATATACAGAGTTTATTTTTGATTGAATTGCAGCGTCTAATATTTTTCATTTCATTTCAACTTGATAAAAACGATGCAATGAAAATCATTATAAAAAGTAACAAACTGACGCTGAATTCAGGTAAATATAAATGTAAAATAAATATCAAAGTAATCTTATAAAGATTTAAAAGTGAATAAACTTAAAACCATATAAAAATACTTCACTAAAATTAAACCTCATCTTAAAAGTAACATTTAAATTTTATTGAATCCGTACAATATTTTGCCGATATAAAGAATTATGATATCATCAACGACCCTTATTGAGTTTACTTTCTAGCGGATGGCGCATAAGAACGCTCCTACGCCCATGTATTCATTCAGTTTTATATCCTTTTTTCGTGAAATGAATGAATGAAATTACCTGTGTCTACTTTAATGTTTATTGCCTAACTGTATGCTCGTGGCAGGCATTTTCTGACAGATAAATGTTTGTTCCCAGGTCATGAGTGTTTGTGATATAATATTTGTGGACATCCATGTTACCCGTAATCCTAGTACGGGGTGTGAGTGACCTTTTTAGATAACCAATTAGTTGGTTGTAGTGATACCACTTCATGCTCAAAACAGGATCGTTTGTTAGGATTATCTCCAGATTCTAACTATTAATCTATTAATGACATTGATTTCTTCATACAAAACAAGTGATTTTTTTATTTTTTATAGCAACATAAATCTAATCGAGACTACTACTCGTATTTAAACCAAAATCGTCAACTTTTACTATATAGAAAAAATATTGCTTTCAGTGAAACTCATACCCGGACTACGAAAGCCGAAAAAACAAGATGAATAGTACACGAAAATAATAAAGGCGGGTCGATAATCTAATTAAGAAACCCACGAGATTATTAAAAAAAAAAACAAATATATTCCAGCAACAGGGAACTAAGCCACGAACGCAGATTGTGCAGGAGAACTAGGCCAAAATAAAGAATGTGTAATTAAAGTTTTCGACTCCGTTATACTCTTTTATTTATGTTTGTAGCCAACAATCGAGCAGACTAGCCGTCTAATGGTAAATCACCGTCGTCGTCGGACATCAGCGAGACCGAAGATATCACTGATGTGTTGGTTGCCGGCCAGGAAATAAAAAGAATGTAAAAAAGAAAGTACTGGCTCTCAAGCCCCCAGCCGGACAACGAAGAGTCGTTTGGCTGTTGACTCAAGCAGGAAGGTGATAGCTAGCCAGGCAGGTTTCATAGAAAGATGATAATATCAATATTAATATTAATGACTTCATAATAATACTGATAATATAATCCTTCCTTGAAGCCCTACCACCAAACAGGCTGGCTGCTGTTGCCTCTTGCGACACCCTGTTCTGCCTGCATGGGATTGGGGGGAGTATTCTAGGCCGCCCCATTACGGCCAAAACTGACTATAACCTAAATTGATTATACCGTGTAACAATACAAAATTAAGTGGCGGAGATGAAATAGGTAGGCGGTGACTGGCCGTTCACTGGATAGGCCGCTGTTAAGTGGTACTTGCTAGAGGGAAACATTGGCATGAGTAGGTGAGAGAATAGAGAATGCGGCTCCGATTTCAACATTTAGAAAGGATTACGCCATTAAGTACTTCCACTCCAAGTATTTAGTTTGCCACTTCTGTAGGGAGTTAGTGCTTGATATTCATTTTACCTACACAGGATGAGCAATAGGCGTCAATTAGAGGGCATTTGCTACTAACCAAGAGCTCGCCACAAGATGTCCGCTAGGTTATTGTTGTTATTATTAATGTATGCTAACATTGCATTTGTTGTAGCGAGAAAATATTTTATTATTATATTAACAGACGGCCCCCGCTTTTTCAGAAAAAAAACTATGCATTACGCTTAGAAACAGCACCTGCATTGTTTTAGGACTGGATTTTCTCGTTCCATCAATTAGAAATATATTGATTTATATCTTTCATATTAAATGACGCTTCCTTTATTACATTAGTGAAAATCGTAACGGAATCGGTTAAGCCGTTTCTAAGATTAGCGCGCACGAATGCACTTATATACACACAAAAATTCTTACAACTATAACTATTGTTTCGGGTTCTATTGCGTTAATGAAGGCGCCTAATAACATTTTTTTGATATATCCTTCATATACAGAAAATGATCAGTTATAATTTTGTCACACACACAAATACTCATAGATGATAACTTAGAAGAATCCTATATTTCCTTATGGTAGCATACCGGTGAAAAAAATCATGCGTTATTTCTTTGTTTTTTTTTTTCAAATAACTTTAATGAACTCGATATTTTTATTTGGTAATAATATTAAAAGGACACTATGAAATCCATTAATAAGGTATTATATGTTTGCATTTAAATCATGAAATCATACCACCATACCATGTGTGAAATAATATTTTTCTAATAAGACAAGGTATTCTACTTATGCGTGACCACGTCAATCTACCGTCTATAATATCTTCAGTCTATGACCTTACAGTATGCAGTAAAGACAGCTTATTACGTAAGCTAAGCCTTGCGATACACAAAGCTAGACGCTACAAAGGAGTACAGGATTCACAAGGCGTCACAATGCAGCGCTGGGGAAATTTAAGACAGTTATTATGTATGCAAATCATACTTACTGGTATATTGCAGACATTTCACTGTGAGACGATAAATAAACATGGGTGGAATTAATGACAGGATTATAGAGAGCTTTGCGGTTAACACTCGCAGAGTCTACTACCCTGATGATGCTCTGTTTCGGAGCGACACACGTGTTGGTGACGGTATGTGTGTTGGTATATACTTTTATTTATGATAATTGCATGTTTTCCTTTGTGCGAGGTAGGGAGGGAGGTTTCATACATGTATATAAGTATATACCATCATACATTGCGCTTGCGGATTGTCGCGAAGTAAATAAATACTAATATAATAATTTGGTATTCACTGGCATATTTAATATTTAAAGTTTAAATCCAGGGATTTTATGGTGCTCCGTAACCGAAACCGAATCTACCGAAACCAATGTCTATCCTTTTCGTTGGAAAGCAATTCATTCCAGGCATCGTTAATAGAAATATTTGAATCATTATACATTCTTGAAAAGCAACATTTAGTTTTAGCTGCTATTGGCTAATGTTTTCTCATTAAACATATGCGATAATTAAGCTTAGGCAGTGCAGGGTACAACGCAATTTAGTTTATGATTTAAAAATAAAAATAAGTACAATATATTATCCGTTTGAAAGATAGTATGCAACATGAATCGTTCACTGGGGTCATTACAAAGCGAGTCACTACAGAGCAGAGCAGGTGTCGCGTACAATATAGTTCTGAGGAAATGAGGACCGGCTTGTCACGCACACAAATCTCTACGGACGTCACAGACTACTGAAGGCAGTACATATACAGGGGAATATGAATATAAGATACATAAACATGCGTCGTATCCAAAAGGCCTTATATTTTATTTCGTTTGATCACTATGTTTTTCACTTAGCATAATTATACTCGTATTATCTCTGTGACAATAAAAAGTGTTGAAAAATTAATTAAAATCACACAAACACATATACAATCACCCATACCCATAAACAAACACACTTTTTTTATTCTTTTATTTTTTTATGTGTAAATTAGGTTAAATCCACGGCTATTCTTAATAAATAATGCCTTATTAATCTCTTCTTAAACTACAAGCCATCAACGGATCTACATATTCGTTGTCTGCCAATTCACACTTGGCCAGCATGGTAGACTATGGCCTTAATCCCTTTCATTATGAGAAGAGACCCGAGGAGTTATACACACATCACTAATTACCACAAATTGGATTTTTTTATATTGTATTAGTACAGCATAATATAGTAAAACGAATAAAAAAGTGTGTGCACACATGTCCGAGTATATATTATATTAATTACCTATTCTCATTAAGCACACTTTAAACAAGTATTATGTTGTACAAAATAATGTAAATATTTTACCGTTTAACATTTGATATTAATGTAATTAATAACGTATAGGACAACCTTTTGTTACACTAGCAGTACTCTTTCCAACTACGTGGGCCAGTCTAAAGTCAACGGCAGTAATTCGTCTGGAATTGACTTTAAATATTTCTATAAGTAGCACATATAATATAATTATATTTTATTTAAATGAACATGTAACATATTTTGACAAGAATTGTCACATTGAAATTGTACATGTCAAAAAAAAGCACCTACATTGTTATGGGACTAGGTTTTTATCGTTATGTAAATAAGAAATACATGTGTTAATTTGTAACGTTTTTATGTATGGACGGATTGCAATGAAACGAACGTTATTATTACGTGATGTTTACTGCAATATATTAGTGGAACCCAATGGAAATCGGTTGAGCTGCTCTGAGACAAATGCATGAGACACACGGACGAACAGCAATTTCTTGATTCTAATGAGTTAATAAAAATTCTTAATAATAGTGTTTCTTCTATATCTTTCATGTCAAGAAAGCGATAAGTTCCAATTTTATAAATTTTAAATTAAATCTGGAATTGCGTTCTTTTACCCTTTTAAATACTATTTCATAGTTTTAAATTTATTAACTTTTACGTAGGTACGTGTTTCTTTACATATTTATGTTTTTTTATTTATTTTACTTCTTTTGTAAAAGAATAAGAAACATTCCTTTATATCTTTCAAATACGTATGTAAATTGTTATTAATGGCAGTGTTATAAAAACAGTTTTAGTTGAAATTTATTTAGAACAGGGCCTGAATATAAAATCTGTTATTATAAAAGTTATAATTTTTTGATTGATTCTGTTAAAACACATATCATGAGGTCTTTGTTGAATGGTTTCAGGTTATGACGAATTGTCACACATTGAAATTCCTTCGGCAAACACCAGGCGAATATGAGGAGGCCCCTGAATTTCTCAGACGAAATTCTTAAAAACACTTTTTTTTATTCACATACGCTTCTGAACAGTGAACCTATTCAAGTCTACACCACTACAATAAACAATTTGCATCGAGATCACTCTAGAACCGTTGCACTTTATGCGGCACTAAATTGAAGTATATTCGACTGGCTCGCCAATCCAATCCGCTTACCAACAGCGTTTACTGTATATTGTAGATATTGAATATATGTATAGAAGACTAAGTTCACTTAACTCAACGGTATATATGTATTTAGATCCTCCGAATTTATAGTTTGAGCGGTCATATTTTTATATGTACCGTACATAATATCATTCTTTGAGAGGATATGAAATCAAATTGAAAGGATTTTATAAGATTCAAAAGCATGATAGACACCTAGTTAACATCTTATTTCACTATGAGCGTTTTAGAAGATATCTCTTACTCAATAACGCTTTGATGTCACAATAAGAAATGTCGCGAAATTTGGGTCGTACTACTTCAATTCCTTTGACAATCCATTCAAAATTCTCTGTTTCTGAAAGTGTGTAAATCTAAAAATATATATATTTATATAATATACTTCTTAGTTAAAAAATCAATCAACGCTTTTTTGTATAATCGTGGCTTCATGTTATTATGTAGTGCAAAGGATAAACTTTTCATTTTATTCATCATATTATTATAAATGCATATCAATATTTAATGAATATCTGGTAGCTTATTTGTAAATTGCAAATATGAAAAGTAAATTTAATACATTGCGTTTTACTTCTGCCAGATTTTTAATCTTAAGCTATATAAAACATTTTCGTTAAGTATATTCATTACTATCAACTGTAAAGAATTATGTATAATTAAAAAACTGATATCTACAGGAAAACAAAACATATCGAAAACAGCTAATGCCGCAACGTACTAGTCATTAATATGTAACAAGAATAATAGCGGCCTAAAATCGAACCCTGTGAAATGCCAACGTTATAAAACTAATAACTAGTTAGTGCACATAAATGATTAAATAAACTAAAAAAAAACAACCACCAATTGCTTTGTAATCTTCTATATCTTTATTGTACAAAAATGGTGTGCAATAAACAGCTATATATAATTAATATAATAACTAGTGCTAAGCTGCTCTGCAATAATTCAATACTTATCGCAAAGTCTATTCAATGCAGGTACATAATAATATAAATAAATAGTCCACTAGAGATTTCCAATTTGATCGTGTATAGAATATTGTTGGGTTGTAATTACTGCAGTTGTAGGAAACTTTGATGTTTTGTTAGCGTTGCGCTCCCGAACTTGACTGCCGAACTCGTTCTAGCCTTTTTGTAGAACTGTACAAACCAATGAATTTTATCCAATACACTATGTAATATAATATATAGTTTTTAAAGTTTGAAATGCACGAATGAGTTAATTGGAGCGCTTGCACACTTAATACATTTTACAATAGTATTTTTTTTTAATGCATATGAATTGAATGAAAAAAGAAATAAAGAACAATTATTATTCAGGAGACAAACCAAAGCACAAACTTCGGTCATGTATTTAAGTCGCATTTATCTACACGTAAGTCAAAGCTGCAACACTTACACAGATTTTTGGTCTTGATCGACAGATAGATGTCTGGTGAACCGATTCCAAGTAAGATCTGGTTTTATCCGTATTCCTTCTTTATCCGTGAGCTTAAACCAATCTCGCCTGCTCACGGTGCACCCTGCTGAACATCGCACAAAGTAACGGCATTCAGTTCTTTATGTTGAAAACCGCTGGGTTCTGTAAGACCTAAGTTAATTCTGACGGCACAAAGGCGTAAGTTTTGTACTTACCTTCTAGAATGTGTCTGAAAGTCAGATATAACTTATAATCGTTTTTGATGAGCTACGTGTTACCAATTATAATCAAATGCCTCAACTATTGATATGTCGGTTGTTGAAACAAAAAAAACTTTCCCGAGGTCTATAGAAAGAACCTCGTAAAATACTATTATTTTAATACTTGACCATAACTTTTCTGGTTTATGAATAATTCAACTTAGCATCCATACCTGATACATATTATTGCAATATTCCACACTAAAAAAATAAGTTCATTAAATTAGACAAAAGTAGCGAGTGTGCGCCAGCCACAATTCGTAGGCCCCGTAGCTCCGTACAAGTTTGCTACGAGCGTAGCGATTGTAGCTTCCTGTTTATTTTATCTTATTACGTCTCGCTCGCTTTTCGTTTCCGTTCAAAGTTTTGTAACTACGGAACCAATTTTCGAGGAGGAGCTTATAATGTAACTATTTTAAGTTGTACGTGCGAATAAGCGATTTGAAGCACAGTTTGATACAACAGTTTTTTAAGTACTGTTATTTTCTTTGCGGATAATTCTATCATTTTTAAGACCCAAATTTATATCACGCAATGAAATTGATTTTTAGTGGTGACAGCAGGTAGTCATATAGATAAAAGTACTTTTTAATATACATACTTAGAAAACAATGTTTAGTTTAGACAATTTAAACAAAAGACACAATAAGAACTCAGATCGTGTAGATTATACGTAGATTTAATGTCAACCGTCCGGCCGAGTGGTGCTGGGTTCGATTTATAGCCGGATGGATATTTATGTGAAATATGTTTGGTGACTATCTTCTTCCTATCGAAGCCAAATATTAATATAACAGCTATTTGTTCTCGAGTTGAAGGTGTTTGCGAAATATTCATTGTTTCTATCTACGCCAACCTTCTAAAGGAGTTCTTATACAGGTGTGTAATAACCAAATGCGACTTCCACCTGGGTTGAACAAATTAGCAGGCCGCTTCAGGCCTTTACAAAGAGCCCTCTGGCCTGGTCCCAATCACATATCCCACTTTCCTAAATATACTGAAATGTATCTCAATTTACGTCATAAATTCCTTAAAAGTTTCGTAATCGTTTCAAAATATTTTAAGGAAAACATTTGAAATTTTCTTAAAAGCATCATCAATTTCTCGCAAAGTGTATTCAGTTCAACATAATGTAATATTTAATATACCACCAACGTTCACGTTTACCTTTTAGAAGCGTATAAAGTATTCAGGAAGCATCAAAGACGAGGAGAATTAGGTGGGCTTCGGTCTTATGAAATTACTAGGTTTGAACAATTTCACTGAACGCTTGCCGTAATAATACACTGATTTGGTTGGATATAATTAGTGTGATTTCTGATAATAAACACAATTAGAATAAAAGTAATTTCATTGATAAAATGCAAATGTAACCTAACAGTCCTATCTTGTTTTGCTTTGTAATCGTATCGGTGCAGCGACAGATCTATGACGTTTAATACTACTGTGCAATAAAATCTTTTAAAACTGAGATAAAGACGTCTCTTAAAGAAACCGTGATTTTTTGATCTACGTAAAATTTAATGCGTGACATCTCCTAAATTATTTAAAATACATGAATTGTATTTATAATATTGGGTGGCGCAAAAGTAATGACGATGAATTCGATTTTTCTATAAATATAATTGCGCTATGAAATTATGTCCCATTAGGTTTCGAAAAAGATATCTCTTTATACAAGGGTTAACATGTACCTAAGTAATATATTTTGATTATGAGATAAAACTTATTACTCATTAGCCTCTATGTCCATTCTTGGAGCCAACGTTGTCACTGCTATCTTTTAACGATCCATTTCTTCCGTTCTTTCCACTTAAAGTTACTAACCATACTGTAATCCCCACAAGAACTATTGATAATGCAATGCATGGCGGTTATTTTTATTACCTAGATAAATATCAACCAACCTCTAAACAAAAGCAAAGAAACTAAACACGAACGAAGTCGTCTTCACTCTTGGCCGATAATCACACCTACGATATTGTCGATGCCCATTGATGGCGGTGACCATTTATCGCCACATTGCCTACCTGCTTGTAGGGACTGCACATGTAAACATATGTACGAATAGGTACTTATATGTATGTATTGACGCACCGCCGTTAGTCAAGGGATCGTCGGGCAGCGGACGGTCGCACACAATCAATTAATAGCGAAAATAAATATATGAGTTGATCGCATCCAGCATTTATTTACCCGTCATCCGTGTCGCAACATGCTCATATACCAACTAATAACATTAATCACCCTTAAATAATTTTTCTCACTTTATTTACTGTAATTCAGATCTTGATATTATGAAAATAAAATCTGTTAATGATAGATTTCTGCCCAAGAATGGATTTTAGATGATCTTATTCTCCTTTGAGAGCAAGATGAATGAGAAAGGAAGTTGAAACGTTTATTTTAGTCATTTGGATATCAGGAAGGCGACGAAAAGAAATTGCATTTAAGTAGTAGGTAATACAAATATAAATCTATACTATTATTATAAAAAATAAGTGCGAATTTTATGGATGAAAAATTCTTTCACCATTTGAAAGGTGTGTTATTCCGAAAAGACATATATATATATATATATATATGTGTCGGAGATGGTCATTAGTATAGACGTGAAACGAAACCCAGCACGATATCGGAGTGATGGCAGCACCGCCGCGATGACGTCGATACTCGGCTAACATCGTGCTACAACAGAGCCTAGCTAGTGGAGTGACGCCAGATGGAGACACAGTTTACATTCTGCGGTCGAAGTGATCAGTTCCTCCGCACTAGGAACTGTTACTTGTTTCGTTTGCCCGGTGTGAAGTGTTTGTTAGCAATTAATTATAAGTGTTAAACGATTATACGCCCACGCTATGTTCGACAATGCTGCTAAAACTACTGGCGTTGCCGACACACACACACACACACACACACATATATATATATATATATATATATATATATATATATATATATATATATTTTTTTTCTATATTTATTTAAAAAATTGTTCAACCCAAAGAAAGTCACACGCGCCACTACAAAATTAGAGATGTGTTATTTTGTTACCAAAGTTTTGTACGTCTTCATCATCTGCATCATACGTATCGGCAAAATTATTCTGACAGCGGCAGACTTCGCCTTGCTCCCTCTTTGAAAACTTCATGAACATCAAATTAAACTTAAGGAAACTGGGATGAATACCTTTCGGTTTCAGTTCGCTGAAATCCAATATTCTCTCATTAAGAATTAATTGAGTGACTTTAAAAATATTAGTTATACAATCTACACATTAATTAAATTTTTAATGTAAGTCTTATAAATATACTCGTAAATTTAAATTGATGTTACTGTAGATTGTAATTTAAATAGAAGTTATTGACTTATTTTAGTACAAAATAATTTTACTTAGACCAAACCAGTACACAAAAGAATGAGAATGACAGAGAGAAAGAAAAAAATCCATAAATAGAACATATACACATATAAAGTAATAGAATTAAATCGCTCGTCGTGACGAATGACGTAGAAAGTTCTGGAATGTACGGAAATTTGTATAAATAGCGAACAATTTCGCCCGCGGCTCATTCGGATGTAGAATACGAAAACAAAGAGGTGTCTACCAAGCGAAGCACCTGCCATCAACAGTGTGATTGCGACTGTTTAGTAGTGTTGTAGTGCTATAAAATCACTGCGAAACAACTTTGCCTTTTTTCAAACCCATATATGTAACCCTGACACATAACTAAAAATGAAATTATTATAATTATGGTTATGACAAATGTATAAATACTTACTGCACGCAATATTTTAACCTCTTCCAATATACCTATTTTACTTATTTTATACTTGACTATTTTCTCGAATATAATTATCTTCTAATATTGCACATAACATTGTACACTGCACTAGGTAAGATAGGACTGCTATTCGTCGTCAGTACTTAATAGGACCTGTCCCAATCATTCGACTTAAGTGATACAGAATCCTTCGAAAACCCGCCTTCAGCGAAACCTTTTCAACCACAGCGCAGCAGGTCGCATTGTATGCAAATCTCAAAAGGAGTCGATTTGGAGCGATTCAAATTTGAATCCCTTACCGAACTATCCGACATCTTTAACGTAAAAAATCAATGAGATTTTTAGGTAAATTGACAACGTTATTTCATCATATTACGTAATAAGTTTATTATATTAAGTATATCGCCAAAATCAGATCTAGTAATATTTTCTTTAATTTATGCGTTTGATAATCGCCGATTGTCGTATTATTGAAAAATAAAATTCTATTAGACGACAAACGAGCAGACAAGTCACCCGATGGTGAGTGGTCACCGTCGCCCATCGACATCGGTAATACCAAATGCATCACGGACGCGTTGCCGACCGAAAACAAAGCGGGGAAGCCGCATTATTAGCGGTTCTCTGACACCACGACTGAAACACGTATGAAACATTTCCCGGTCAATTTTAGGAAGATGGTGGTAACTAGCCATTCGGGCAAAATATGTACCACCATGCAAGTAGGTACCGTCGAAATTAAACTACGATGGCGATAACAGCATGACGTGGAAAACTGCGTCAAGTTAGTAACTTACAAGTCAGTCAATTACTGAAAAATACATATTTAAGCTACATTTTATTTATTGAGTATTATATGATTGAAATGATTGTTCAAACAAATCAAAGGTTTAAACAAAAACAGCGCTCCGTAAAATCTAATATTTAAACTTAGCAACTTGTGCGTCAGAATTGAAATAAACACTGAACTGACATCGAACCCATGTTAAACATATTAAAGTGTATGCACTTACTTATTATAGCCGCTGTGAAATCTGCGTGTATAACTTGAGCATCAAATGTTTTTAGGACAGAATTTTTCAAACAGACCTGCCTGTCGAGAAACGCAACCGACTCACACGGTACCAGGATTCATGAAACACGATGAACAAGCAAAACTTGCGTACCAATATTTATTTTTATAGTTACTGTTGACTAATTTGTATGTCAGGTATGGTATCTGCTATTAATTCAGCTATTATTACTTTTATAATTATTTCATGTGCAATACATTTTATTGAAAGTTGGGCATGAATACACTTTTTTATTAACAGTTGAGTGAATCTTCTAACCATACACCACTCTCACTGGGTCTAGGATCTCATATGAACGAACAAGCGTTAACGGATGTATGTATGTAACTGTTAAGGATTTGGAGCCTGAATGAAAATATACCTTGTGCATTTAAACATAACATTCAATTTTGCTTCTGCCTAATAGTTGTAATATTATATGATTAAGACATGCTTGTGTTAGCATTAACAAAATAGAAAGTAGTGTAAAAAGATTTTAGATAGAAAATGTGTGTGAATAATTACTTGTTAGTAATGCAAAACGAATTTGTCTCCGTGTCGTTAACAAATATGTTTACGTAAAGCAAATGAAATTGGCGTTACATATTAAGAGGAAAACGAAAGAAAAATAAATGCCTGAGAAATGTATTTTTTATGGGAAAATAAACAAGTACAACAAGAAGTGGCATTTTTATTATAATATTTATTTTAACAAATCCGAAGGGGGATATGAAAGGAATATTCTAGAAAATAAATTGTAATTAGGAAATTAACACCTATAACAAACTATGAAAATAATTTTACTAAAATTACATTGATATTTCAATGGAAAGAGTTAAACTTTATTGGATTTAAATTATGAATTTGATTTATACTTTCCAACGGCAATGTGTAAAACTTTGCTGCGACCGTTGCAGACATAAATCAAAAATTCGGAACTCAATTTATTTCAGAAATTTAAAAATTGCAAAATTTTATGGATTATTTTAAAGTATATGTTCTACATTTATGTAAAAAATTGTATCAACATAAATAATTTTATATGACGAACTTATATAATGAAAATTAATGAAGTTAAAGGGACTATGTATGTACATACATGTAACGAGTAATCTTATTTCTTAAGATCCAAATTTGCGTGAATATGGTAACTGAAGTGGGTTTGATAAAACCTATATGATATAATAATAATAAAATAAGTCGGACCTGTGATGTGATGTTGAAACCAAAGTGTCTTTTGTTCTAAATACCGAAATTTGTGGAATTTAGAAGAATTAACTTTAAAATTATTGTATTGTTATCTAATTGAAATTTAAAGTTTTTAAATTAAGTTATATATCATATTTTATATAACTGTTTATGTATAATTTATACATATAAAATTTATATATCAACATGAATTCAATAGAGAAGAACCCAATGTAAGACATATAAAAATGTCTACGTCTATAAATATTCACTTTAAATTCTACTACTTAAAATTCAAATATTCATTTAGCAAATGAAACAAGGTTATTTTATTCTTAAAAATAACTAATTCAAAATAATGTTAATATAATCACGACTACATACATAATGGCTGCCCGGGGTAATCATTATTGTAGATTGAAAGTGGCCGGTTGGGGCAGACATTTACGTAACAAGTAGGTATATGTTTATTCTAGGGGCATGATGTATCACAAAGATCCGTGACCCGAAATCAAACAATTACTACGGATTGAACTACGGGGCTGTCAAAACCATTAGTTACTTTTTTACATAAAATATGTTATATTTACTCAAGGGACATTTATTGATTAAAATTACACATGACAAATTATTTAAAATCAATATGTGACATTGACCTTCCCACCATGATAGTTTTTATTGTATTTCGCAAATTTTATGTTAATGTTTATTTTATACCTGATATTCCAGTACCCATTTTCAATTAAATATACATTGAAATATTATTTAACACGCGTTTCCCTATTATTTAAATATAACAACTAGGCCACTTACTTGGCTAAGACTAATGCCTTCATAAATTCGATGATATTTATTAATTCTAAATAAAGAAATTAATGAGAATTCTACTAGTGTTTTTTATAAATTAATTGATATTTTTTATTGAATTATATAAATAAATATTGTTTACCAGATAATGTACTACAATAACACGGGATCACTTTTCATCATACCTAGATATAATAAAAATAAATTTTCAATATTTGTTCCTTGTTTCATAGTACAGTTACCCTTATATTATACAGTAACGTTAAAAATTTATGAATACGAAACGAGTTGAATCCTCAGGCGCTGTCATACCGCCCGTATCTGAACTTTATTTCACGGAATCCCTACTAAAATGATATGTTTATCTTTAAACAAGACATATCAAATTCACATAAAGTTAGATACTTAATTCACCGTGTAAAATTATTTTATCTGATACACGATATGACCAATTTTAAGAACCCGATAGATTCAGGTTCTGTCTTTTGGCGGTCGCAAGAAGAGTTCAATCAATACTTTTTGCTGACCATTATACTACTTGGTAGTTTTATTTTTCAGCAATGTTAAAGGGTCTATTAATATGGCAAGTCCACCGCATCCATTGGTAACGTTTCTGGTGTGTCAAATATTAGGGGTCACGGTGACCAGTTACCATAATGTGGCTCATTTACTTGTTGTCAGATAATTAAATAACATAAATTTATTATACCAGTATAATCGATATCTAACTAATTAATCCGACAATCATTGGTTAGAAATGTAAAAAAAATCATATTTTCTAATCTAATATAGAATTAATATCCTGCTTTCGTTTCGCTCCTAAAACCCTACATTTACAAATAGCACAAGATTCGTTTTCCCCATGGGATAGAAACGTATGTATTTATTGTAATAGCTGCAGGCCAACTAAGTTTACCTTATATTTTATGTTATTGGTGAAATGTGGTGGACAAACAGGCAGAAAAAATACCCAAAAACATTAATTTTTGGCCTCTATATGAATAACAAACCTTACCTGCATTTAAATTTAATTCGATGTCACTTATTATTATTATAGATTTGTTCACAACTGTAGCACCACTTATTAAATCTTTGCTTTTCTTTTTCTTACTGTAACAACCAATTATATTAATAACGATTCACTTAAACTTTTCGTTCCCAGGACTTCAAACTCAATGAAAATGCTTTTCGCCTTTCATTTATAAATAAATTGCACTCTGAGTTCGCATCGAGAAGAACGCTGAACGCGGTGGGGACGCGGGGAACAGCGACTTGACGATGGTGTAATAACTATAAAAGTTCTCGACAAAACAAATGAACTGAGTACGACGATCCCGTAGCCTAGTTGGTAGTGAAGCTGCCTATTGAACGATGGTTCCCGGACGATTCCGGCCGGTTCAGACATTTAGGTGGTAGATAAATGTTTGGTCTTAGGTCGGATGTTTGTGATGTCTATTTGTGTGCGATGTTCCACAAAGGGAAGGTGAATGCGTGAACGAAAATTTCATGTTTGATTCATCACATATTTTACATCACTAATTCAGAAGTTACAAAATCATGAACAGATATTTTGAGTCTTGTATAAATAAAGGCTAAAAATTAAATAATTTTTATATGGTGACATATTGTATTATTATTGCGGTTTAAATATCAGTTTTCAAGTAGTTGTATAGAGCTTCCATAATATTGGGAAGTGGCTTGAAATTTCTAAACACAAAGTGAAATGAAATCCCCGGCGCTGCTGTGCCGCCCGTATCTGTAACTTAATTACTTGCAAAAGGCTTTTAGCTCGACACTTTGAAGATGACACCGTTCTCAGGAAGTTTCTTAACGAATCTAGTTAGAAACAACTGAATGCATTAATATTAACGATGAATTTAGTTAAGTTTAGATTCTATAGGATTCCACAAGTCTGATGGATCAATATTTCACTTATAACAGGATGAAGGAAGCAAAACCGCAGGGTCGATTCACTTTGTTAATATATTTTAATTCATTGGGTTATGTGTATTTAATCATATCTATATTTATACATACAATAAAATTTTTACTGATCGCGTTTTGTACATGAAGGATATATGAGAAAAACTATTATTAGAGATATTTATTAAAGCAATAGAACCCAAACAATAGTTGTTAAAAATGTTGTCTCTTTGTCTGTGCATTTGTGCGTGCTACGCTCAGAAACGGCTTAACCAATTTCTTTACGATTTTCACTAATGTATTGCAGTAAGCATCACGTAATATTTATAATTCGTTTCATTTCAATCAGTGCATAAATGAATCTAAGACTAAGCGAGGCGTAGTTTTCTTGAAGGGAAACGGTTTGCTAGTTATAAATATGGCTACCAACGCCGGAGTTCCTCAGAGGTCCATTCTATACGCTACTCTATTCCTACTGCACGTCAATGATCTGTTCAAGCCCAGTATCTATGGATATGCAGAGAGGTATGCAGATGCAGCATAGTAGTGGAGAGATACCTTCCGAAATCTCGGGCCAGTAGAGACGAAATACAGTCCGAAAGGACATAGTGGAACGTATGAGTCTCACACTTCGGGCAGTGTCCGAATGGGGCGATGCCAATCTTGTGAGGTTTAACGCAACCAAAACACAGACGTGTCTGTTCAGCGCCAAGAGGAGCTCGTTCACCTTGGCTCCTACTTTTCTCAATGTATCCTTGGAATGCACTGACCGTCTTCAATTGTTCGGAGTTGAAGTTTCATCGAACCTCAACTTTGGTCGGTTCATCGAGTCTAAGGCAGTCTAAAGTAGCTGCAAGAAAACTGAGGTTCCTTGCGAAGGTAAGGCAGAACTTTACGCGGAATCAGCTTTCGACCCTGTACAAAGCTCAGGTTTGACCATGTGTGGAGTACTTTTGTCACATTTGGGCTGGTGTTGCCAAATGTCATCTGTTTCGTTGCGACTCGATGGAGAGGCGTGCAAAGAGGCTCATTGGTGACCCAGATCTGGTTGAAACCAATCTGCAAAGCCTTGAGCCCAGGCGCAGGGTTGCCAGCCTTTCGGTCTTCTATAGGATGCATTTTGGAGAGTGTGCACAGGAATTGTTGGAATTAATTCCCCATCACCGTTCTCTCAGCGGACAACTCGACGTACGGCAGGTATCCACCCTTACGTATTGAACGTGCCACCTGCTCGCATGATGCGGTTTGCGTCTTCATTCATTATGCGCACAGCAAAGGACTGGAATAACTTGCCCGCGTCGGTGTTCCCGGCTGCTTACGATGTGGGGGTCTTCAAGAGGAGAGTGAATAGGAATATTTATTTATTTATACTCCCGACACTTTAGACTTTATCACAACTTACCATCAGATTGGATTGTTGTCAAGCGTTAACTTATTTTGTATAAAAAAAATATTATTATAAACTAGCAAATGCCCTCGCTTTGCTTCGGAACACTAATTTACGTTTAAAAATAGCACTTGCATTTTTGTGAGTTGTTGTCGTTTTGTTAATAAGAAATTTATAAATTAATTCATAACTTTTTTATTTATGAAGGGATTGAAATGAAACAAACTTTAAATATTAAGTGACGCTTATTGCAATACATTAGTGAAAACCGTAATGAAATCGGCTAAGCCGTTTCTGTGATTAGCGCGAAGAAACGCACCAACAAACAGACAACAATTCTGACAACTATTATTATGGGTTCTATTGCGTTATTGAAGGCCTCTAATAGTAGTTTTTCTCATATATCCTTAATGTACACAAAGAAAGAAATAATTTTATTATATGTATAGATAAATATATAATATTTGCATGCACAAGAAACCCGAAAATGGAGGACTTTGCTAACCATTATAAGATCTGCTATTTACACTTATGCTCTCAAAAAAATATATTTCTATTTGTACCTGGTTAATTCCTCTACGAAATTAAAATCAATAATACGAAATCAATAATAAACGGTGTGCTACAGAACGGACCAAATTGGACTTCTAAAGCTATTGCCACACCATTTTAATGCACCAGCGTACCCAAAACGAGGGTCCTCTTGGGCAGCATATCGATTAAAATTAACTTATCCATAACTTAATCCTTTTTGTAGTCATGACTTGGTACCACGACATTTACTAAACTATAAAATAAAAATAGATTAAAGGCATAAAGTTCTCATTGTCGGATGATGAGCTAGCAGCACTCGAATAGACTATAAAGGAGGTGTCTGAAGTGGACTAGAAAATTTGTTACCAAAATTGGTTTAGACGCAAGAAAGTTTGTGTAGATGCTGTTGGATAATTTTTTGACAGTTTTTGGCTTTGCAACACTTTCTAAGTGCTCATGCGAAGGGTAATATCCGAAACCACGGCATCTATTTAAATATATGTTGTCATTGGTAGGTGTATTATTCCGGATGGGAACAGACTACATATCATGCTTTTATATATGTATAAAATAGCATGACTGGTCATAATTGGTCAACATTGGTGAAGTGCTGTATAAAATTTTATATTATCGCTTCACTTACCATCGTTATTGCCACATTGGTGATTGAGGCCAAGTTCTACCTAGTTAAGGTAACCGCCACACCTACATGTTTTGATGGGATATTTTTCGTAGTTTTGTTGAAGTGAGCATTGCATTTTAAAGCAGGTTTATATTTTGCAGTAATACTTACGAAAAGATTATTCGTGTTCAGGAATGCTAATAACAGTATATCAGTGGCCGAACAACATACGGACCACTTGATTGTAAGTGGTCACCGCCACTCAAGGACTTCCGTAACTCCAAAATCGTGGGACCAGCTGTCGGTCGAGAAGAAAGGGGAGCTACCGTTTTTAACTGACTCTGACATTGCAACCGTCAAAAACATTCCCGGTTATCTTAAAAGCCAAGTTGTAGCTAGATGGATACAAAGTCTTACTTACCACTGCACACGACTACCGTTTGTACTCAACTGAGTGGTACGAGGTCAATGCTTCGTCCTTTATTCAAAATTCACCATGAGTAGAAAATGTTGGCTTCGACTCGAGAATCCACCAGATAGATGCAAGCAGAACATATCGCAAATTTCACACTAATATAGTCCATTTTAACTGGACTGAAGTACTATTAAAGATTATATTAAATCATAGGTTATAATATTACATAATGGCATGAATCCATTACAGGCTCAATTCAAGATAGGAGAACCGTCGTAATGGGAAAAACCTACAGTGTAATTTTACATGCTACTCCAGTGTGGGTTGGTGCAGGAGTAAGTTGCCTATGCAACTGTTGGAAGTTCTTATGCTATCCGAAGATAAGATGATTTACTTCAGGTATTCGGGAACTGCTGTTCCTTTACTGCTAGTTATGTCACTGGACTATAAGATAAAACTCAATTATCTCGTTCCAAATGAGTAAAAGTGGAAGAAATAGCACTCGTTACAATGTAGTCCAGGATTATGTGTGATATTAAACAGCTTTATATATGCATAAAGCTTTAATACTTTGTAAGAGTTTTTACAATGTACGATACGACATCGTACGAGGATTGCATATTTTTTACTTAAAATTTTATTAATACTTTAGTTTATATTTACAACGAAACACAATGTTTCAAAATATTATTGTTTTTATATAATACGATACGATATCGTTATCACACAATATTTATTATGAAAGTAGCCAATTACTACGCAGTGTACAACTGCTGCAACAAAGTTGTAAAGTTTACTAGTTTGCATTGTTACCTAATGAAAATTAAGTAATTTATTAATTGAACATAGTCATTTATTAATTGTAACATGAACTGTGTAACTTGAAACAGTAAAATTCCCTTTAAGATATTATAGAAGTTAAGTAACACCAACTAATAAAACGTGATGAGTATAATGTGTGAAATAAGTTACGTACGCATTGTTCACGAATACATACCGTATGAAATAAGAATATATTAATATTTTTTATTTAACACGATACTGTATCGTTCCTTTTAAAGACACGTAACCTGTAGTTACCAAGGGTTTTATTATTATGAGACGCCTTATACAAAGAATAATAAATATTAACATAACTGGGCACGTAGTGATAAACAGGTTTATATTATGAACAAGAGTTTATATCTCAGCAATAATAGTAAAATGTGAGTCAAAAGTTTAAACCGCAGTGGTATCATTTGTACACTGCAGTCATTCAACCAACGTTGTATTAAAACATTATATTCATTTAAATTTCCAGTATGCAATCGCTATAGAATAAATCGATACACACAAATCATTAATTCAATTAACTCACCCACTAAAAGTCCAAAAATTAGGAGGACAGTCATGTTGAAAGAACTAAATATTCATATCACCGCAAATAAGATTCTCCCACTTTTTATTTCACATCATTAATTTTATCCATTCAAAACACAATTTCCAAATTTCTAATTCTGTCACGTTTATTCACAACATTCTGTTTCAAATTTGAAAGTTCGTAATGTTCAGCAACGTATCGATGCGTCTGTTACGGGAGGTAACAGGCGTGCGCTCGACTCAAGATTTCGAAACTAACTGCGGACCAGCATTCAAACATCCCCTCTCGAGGGGAGAGCGTGCGCCCTTATCGCGATTCCGTAATTAGATAAATGTCATTGCTGTTGTCTGAATTTTTTTATCTTCTCCATGTATTCTGTTCGGCGTAATAAACTAAGTTGTTGAAGGCGCTCATTTGTAAGACTTATTTTTCTGTGAATTTTCTCCCTATTCTTTTATGCGAAAATATGTACAATATTCACATCGGTTATATGTCTAAAGCTTTTCCTGCTGAAGTTAGAATCAGATTTTCCGAGTAGAAAACGGCTCGTAATTTCGTCCCCTTCTTGTGGTGTTGATTCGAGAATAGACACTGATTGCACCTTGCGGAAACCAGAAAATATATTCGGTAGAAGATAAAATTACGTATGACAAACCCATTGTGAAGTACCTAAATATGTATTAGTTATGTTGCAATTAATGACATGTGAATCTGAAGTATTATATTAATTAATCTGAAGTATAAAACCCTGTCAAATTTAAACCGAACACACGTCAGACAGGGCTCTGCACTGTAAATTCATCCAGGTATTTTATTCTCTAAAAAATTCACGACTAACAGTTTTGTATAAGTTTCTTATTAATTAAAGCAATTCAATTCGTGGATTTGGCAAAATAGGCCAAGAGCTGAGCAGGTAGGAAATACGGAAATTTAATCTTCAACATGTAGCCAATTACTTACTCCGCGATTAATAACCATTTAAAGTAAACCGTTACCTATAATTCATGAAAAACCATAATTTTCCTACTAATCAGCTTGGACCTCTTTTCATAATGAAACGGGTCACGGCTATAATCCGCCACGCTGCTCAAGTGAGAATTGGCAGCTGTCATTTCGGTAAAATTTGTTCTGTATTTTGTGACTTTAGTCATGGCTACCCCATAAATTTTGAAACAACAACTACTTTCATCCACTTCGAGTTTGATAAATCGACAGACATATATCCATACAAGCAAGTAACCTGGCTGTAAAGCAATATAAGAATCTGGTTTTTTCATCTATTTTTTTCGTAACCTTGAAAACTACAATGACTGTTATTTCCTGACAATTTAAATATTATTGATGTTCGTAAGTATAATTTAAAGTTTATCTTCCTTCTTGTTCAGGTTTTTAAGGTTTCCACTACCCATGGATATTCGTATGGATATTTTGACGTGGGTTAAAATGGAAACAAGGTTCCAGTTTGCTTAGCTAGTTAACGTGTTCCACCAGCTTTCTAACATTACAGATAAAGAAATCATTTTAGAGTCTTAATCTAGGATAAAGGTACTATACTGTCAGAGCAGAGCCCAGAGGCCTCTTGATCAAAAGTTGGATTAACTACGGAGTCCATTTACAGCCCATATTCACGTCTTGGCTTAACGTTCATCGATTGCTCGACTGATTTCTATTCTATAGTAACAATAAATATGTTAATGTATAAAGACATAATTAACACTAAAAGCATCACTAATGTGTTGCTAGCCAAAAAATAAAAAGAAAGAAAGTAAATACGTATTAATGTACATAAGTAAGCTTCGTAATGGCTATAGAGGCCAAAACATATTTTTTGGATTTTTTGTCAATCTTTTGGTCTATGTATGTCTGTTTAACTGCCTGTGTGTAAAATGTACATCATGTATCACGTGGAAAATAGGAAACAGAGTTATATCAGAATGAAAAATACTTTTCATCTTGGTAAATAGATTGTGCCACGGGATAAGAAATAAAAGTCAATACAGCAGGTCAAATTTTTTTATGTTTATAGTTAATATAGGAAAACTGATTCCTAAAACAATATAAACAATGATATATATGAATATATAAAGGACAAGAACGCCTGGAAATAATAGTCCCACAACCACTTCCGCGCAGGTTAAAATTTACTTTATAATTTTCATGTTTTAAAAGACTTTTAAAAGGTGGTAGGACTTCGCGTAAAGATAATATTATCAGTCATTATATTATAAGTCATTAATATTATTACTGGTATTATTGTCTTTCCGTGAAGCCTGCCTGGCTAGCTACCACCCTCCTGCTTGAGTCAGCCGCCAAACGACTCGTCGTGTTCCGGCTGGGGGCTTGAGAGCCAGTTCTATCTTTCTTACCTTCTTCTCATTTCTTATTTTCTCATCAGTGATACCATTGGTTTTGCTGATGTCCATGGGCGAGGGTGACCACTTACCATCAGGTGGCTCGTCTGCTCGTTTGTCGGCTATTAACATATATATATATATATATATATATATATTAATAATTTTAATGTCTTAGCTGTAGTGAACGTAGTTGGTGAGATTCAGTATTTATTAATAAACTTATAGTATTATGGTTTCTTGTTCAATAGTCGTTCAAAAGAGCCATTGAATTTTTAATTAACTTCGTTACAGTGAACAATTACGTTCTTATAATAAAGTAACAATTTCTCCAAATATTATCATAATGTGCGTTCGCTTGAAAGTAAATTTAAGCAATTAAATTGTATAAAGTAACATATTATATTTATTATCTGTACATATAAAAAGACATGTCCTGACCGACTGACTGATTCAACATCGCAGAGCCTAAACTATTGAAGCGACTAACATGAAATTATAAATGGTAATATAAATTTACTTTATAAGGACAATGTTAAAACTAAAAAAATTACAACATTCTTGACATTTTTGAATCTGTCACAGCTGGTTACCGAGTAGATGCATCTCACAGAAACTAGCAGCAGTCTTATTGATGTTAAGTATCTGCACGGGTTTATATGCAAGAAACAATTATTTAGATCATATGGGTTCTATTTCAGAGCAAAGGGTTTACGAGTTTAGTTTAAAACAGGAAAAGCAGTCCGCTGACACCATCTCTGATAGGAAGAAAAAAATATTTGCGTGGAAGGTTTTAACGATGACCTGAATACTATGAGGCGATATAACATCAATGCTTGATAATGTCAATTAAAAAGTTGACGCTCTCAGTTCTAGATTCGCAGCTCTTTTCCATCTGCATGATTCTGCGCGGTTTATTGCGATCAGTAACCACTGCTATCTCTGGATTGTTGACATCATTATGACGTGGTTACGCGATGAAACTTCAGCGTAATATAATTAAACAAAAAAAAAATAAGTTGACGCGTAAAAAAAGTAATTAATCATTATGTTAAGAAAAATGTGCTTATACTGACGAGAGTACCAATGATAAAATCAACAATCTGAAACAGTTATGGTTTTTTTAAAAAATGTGATACTTCCAAAAAATAATGTCCAACTTTCTCCTGTTCTATTCTACTCTTATTAAGAATGCACTCCGTCATCACAAGCCGACATATACATTATCCAATCAGCAGGCGTTGCTTGCACGCTGCTACTGATCAATCAATAGCCATTGTTCAATGTTCAATCAGGGGCAGTTGAAGGATCCGGCCTTATTGCGTCATTTGCGTTCTCACATCATGCTAATATGATCAAATTGCGGCAAGTTGATACTTTCATTGTGTACCTAGTTGATACCAATATTAATTATTACATTACTTTAAAATATTTTTCATGTAACAATGTTCTTATTTTATCATTATTTCGTAATTTTTTCATTACTGCCCGCGGAGTACTTCTAATGGGTAAAAGCCAAAGTGAGGTGGATTTTCCAACTCGCTAACGAAATGCCAAGCGGATTGGCGTATTTCACACACCTTTCAGTGTAACTAGTAAATATTTGATGTATGTTTATTAGGGTAGGGTTTTTACCTGTTTGGTCATTCTCCTGCTAGGATTAACCTTGAAATGTTTTTTAACGTATTTCGGTTGCATTATTAATTATCATTGTGTCATTTGAGAAAATAATGTTTAATGTATTATTGTGCCTCATCGTGTGAGATATTACATTCACAATTAGTAGATTAAATAATCAAATAGTAAATTTTTGTATTGCTTTACATCCTTCAGCGTATCAAAACTGTTATCATAAATCGCGATAATCGATTGAATCGATGCAGAGTGATACACTAGATGTAGATACAGTAGATGTAAATAATGTATGTTTTATCGAGAACGAGATAATATACACTACTTTTCAAGTTCAGTTTCTTGCCTATTTTTTTAAAAAGGACACAAGGCCGTATTGAGGCTGCCTAGAATACTCGCTAGAATACTCAATTCTATGCTAGCATAACAGAAAACAAGCAAAAAAATAAGCATGATCTTCATTATAAGTTATTCGTAGACATCTCTAACTTATTTTAAATTTTTCTTTCGCCAAATTTGTGAATTAATTTTACAATCATGCAATTTATAATTATAATAATATGTAAGTGTTCTACCAGCGCCCACAACTTAATAACCATAATTATACATTAATTTATAATCACTACTTTTCAACTCCTTAAACAACAGAAATATTTTTTTTTGACGAGCTGCTATATTCTGTTTAAAAACTGAAGAAATTAGCCATAACATGTTTAGATAGAATGTAATTAAGAAGTAAGAAAAAAATATTCTGTAGTATATAAATGGAAGGAAAACTGTGCCCTCTGTGGAAAATTTTATTATTTTCCATTTAATCGAAAAGTTCTCCGAACTGACGCCGCTTCAATTGCACTTTTATTATTGATAACCGGAATTAATAAAGTTTCATAGTGATTCATTTAATTTTAAGAGAGAGATATTCATTAAATAAAAAAAAATATTTAACGTTAATTCATCGTATTAATTCATTGTTTGGAATAAAAAAGTTCCCAATTAATACATGTATTTCTCATTAACAGAACGAGATAAACGCAGTCCTAAGACAATGCAGGTGCTTTTTGTAAGCCTAAGGTCGTTTATCTGAAGCGATCGAGGGCATTTACTAGTAAAACATATTTATTTTATTCCTTAAAATTAAATAAATAGCCTAGGAATATATACATTTAAGACAAACGAAACCAGCCGCAGAAACGGGAATGCTTCCTGGCTGTATGCCTCACGTTTTTTACTAGGGTACATATTTTTTTTTATTTCAAGATACTGTTCCAAAATTATTTAACTTTCTGTGTCTTACATTATGATGTGCTAAACGGCGCTATAATAAATATTTTTTCTACCTTTCTTTCTTACATTAAGCAAAAGATAATGGTGGATAATAAGATAGTGATAAGATTCTTGCAAAACGTTATACCACCTTAGTGGTCTATTTTATGGTTATGATCATATCTTTTTGTAGTACTGTAACTCGACTGGTACATTATCTCTGACTAGTCTGTGATTATATGCAACCCAATTTGTTTTCTATATCGATACCAGATAGCATTACACTATTTCTATACTTGATCGGAAAATGCTTTGATTAATGCTTCCATTCTAATATGGCGTGTAACACTCTATAGTCAATATTGTGTTGTTTTTTTTTAACATCAAATGATGGACTATTACTGCTTAACGTTGCATTATGTGCCCCTCACATAAATGTCTTTTATCTTTTATTTTTCATTTAAAGAGTACTTATATGGTGGTGGCGTGTCGTACAGGAAGCCATATGTAAAATATCCGGCGCATTTAATTGCGGCATATCGAGCTGCTTCTGTAATTAATGGACGTAGATAGCAGGAGCTCGCGCGCGAAATTTGAAATATGGACAACAATCAGCTCTGATCCCCTGGATGTGGTATTTAATTAATTTCTAACCTTTTTTTTACATAGAATAAGTTAATGCTTGACAGCAATCCCACGTGCTGGAAAATGGTGATGGAGTCAAAGATGTATAACGCACTAACTTATAAAAGCCTATTCACTCATCTTTTGAAGGCACCCACATTGTAATAAGCCGGGAACACCGACGCGGGCAAGTTATTTCAGTCCTTTGCAGCGCGTACAATGAATGACGATGCAAACCGCACCGTCCGTGTAGGTGGTGCGTTCACTACGTAATAATTGTTTTGAACGTAACATACGCTGAATGTCTATAGTCAGAATTCATGTGTATCATTAACATATACATATCAGTGACATGGAGTATGATCACAGTTAATCTGCGCTGGCACGGAAAAACTTCACAAGCGGTGACATTTGACCGTAATACTTCAGGGAAAATTTTGCTAAAAAACAAACACCGAACGTTAAAAAAACTTGTTTTTTTGAGAACACTGACGCAGTTGTTAATGACCCTGCCTATGAAGGGGTTCCGATTGCGATTTCCAGATGGGGCTGACTGACTATTGGTGTGACATAAATATTTGTTCTAAAGTATTAGTTGTTTGTGCTGCCTCAGTAGTGTATAATGCATATACTTTAGTAATATCTACTGAAAATCATAGTTTTTCCTTCGGGCTTTGCTATCATTTTGTTGGAATACGTTGAAATATGAATATTGCCAAAAACACTAAATGAATAATAAACGACAATATGTATCTCTAGATGTTCCACGATACAAAGACTTATAATGCATGATATACGAGCGTGAATGTTTTATTATTTAACGCGTCTATTTAATATAACTCGGTGTAGCTGCATGTGGTTCCTGGAAGAGCTATTGTGAACAGAGTTATCATTTTTGGCTCCGTCCAGCCACGGTTTGTTAGCACTAAAGGTTTCCGCTCATGCAACTAATGTTAGTTTATTGTATTGTATTGTAACGATGCTTGTTTAAACACTGACTGTAATGTTATGGCTATGAATTGCCATTTAACTTTGAGGGTTAATTACATTTACCAAAGAAATGTGCTCGCTCGATGACAATAAATGGTTACCACACAATTTTGGCCAGCAATGTGGTGGTGATGACTTTGGTTTTGCCGACAAGCATCAGCGATGGTAGCCGCTTACCATCGGACCTTGTTTTTTTCCTCTTTTGTTTGTTAATCGTTTTTTTTTGTTTGGTAGCCATTGATGAGCTTTAGTGTTATCAATATAACTGTTTGAAAACAAATCGTTATTCAGCGAATATGGTTGAAACAATCGATTAAATGTGGTGGATCCGGCTCTAAAGCCAGACATTATTTTGGTATAATTGCGGTTACCAGAAATGATGCGTTGGTAATTACCACACTTCGTCTAGGCCCCTGGGGTTCCAGAGGGAGGAGTAGCAGTGGACTATATAGAGCGTGTTCAGCGTAGTAGCAAAATTGCCACGAACCAAATTGCCCCTGTAATGCCCCTGTACAATTGCGATGTATTAAGAGCTCGATAATGAGAGCAGCTGTATGAAAGAAATGGAACTCATGCGCAATCAGATCACTAGATTAATTTTCGAATTTCAACTAATTAGAACAGCCGATTCGCCGTCATTTTCGGTGCGCATGAGTAGGAAGGAGATGGATATATCGGGAATGAAGAACATTTCAGTTTCGATCTGGTTTATTTGATTTCACTTCGATAACAATATCCAGCAAAATGAAGACATCCGATTTTACAATTTTACTAAGCAAAGACTATACTAGGTTAGGTATAGATCATAGTATATAGTAAATAGCTTGTGTTACGTTTTCAATAAGAAATACTAGGGTAATGAAGTCGCGGCAGTAAACAAAGGCATACATATTAACTGCCCTGGGAAGCCGACGTCGTGTGGCATGAAGAGTGAAAGACGAGCAGCTTGGATGTCCAAGGTATAATATATACGTTTGCTACGTCCAACCTTCATTTAACAACCTTTTAGAACCATATTTTTCAGTTGTCTATTCAACGGGAATTTTCTATTTTTAAGTTTAAATTACGATTCCCAACCGGAATGACCTCAAGCAATACTTTTTCCTTCTTAATAATAATAATATAGCTATAATAATAATATTTACAACCGGTTCCAATAATTTATATTTCCGTTATAATTAGTTAAATGTCATACTACAGCAGATTTAACTGCGATTGAACTGGCATTTCAATAATAATAATATCATTTCTATCCAGGAAATGTATCTTTAGCTCAGAGAGTTTATCGCTTTACCAAAGACACCTCAGTAAGGAGAAGTTCTGTAAAATCAACCAAGAAATGTTTGTACCTATTTCAGAGTTAGAGAGCAAGTAATAAGCGATTGGGTCTCTAATAGTGAAACTCGGACAGACATTCTTGATTGGTTTAGATTTAGCGAGTACCCCGTTTCCATAATAGGCAACAACTCGCCGGTGATGCTTTTAGTAATATGTACGTACGTGTATGGGCTGCAGTGACTCCTTACCATCAGCTTACCCGTCATTTATCGGGTATTGATATCAAAAACTTCCCACGAAAAAAAAAAACCGTTAACCAACAGTAAGGTCAAAATTATTGACAACTAAATAAAATTAAAATTTCATAAAACCGTTTGAGGGGAAAAACCTGAAGCACACATACAAGAGCAAATGCGCACATGAGTCCAGAAATATGACATTTATAAACACGGGCGCGAACAGACCACTCAGTATGAGGGTCTGTGTGGTGAATCCAAATAATCAAATTATTAATTAACAATAGGACTCGTCTGAGGTCCAGTGTAGAATACTGATGTATTCATAATAAGTGAAGTCGTGTAGTGAATATTCACGTGGTCGTAATACGTTAGGAATACTTCGCAAGAGGAATCTTAATTCATAGTTTGGGTCAATGTCTAACCCATCTAATGACTTGATCTCGCTTCGCTTCGAGAAATATACCTATTCGCATTCGGATTCATTTTATCAACAACAAATATAAGTTTGTATTTCATAGTAATCAGAAATGTATAAAGTAATATTGATTAAATAGATACAAAATGATTGTATTGTAGTTAAAGCGTTCTTGGAATTTCCTTTTATGTGGTTTCAGGTTTCCTCATGAGGTTTTCTACACCGAAGCAAATGATAATTAATTTATAATACTCATATTGAGTCTGGGATAAAAAAGATACGTCTCCTAAAGATATGTCAAAGAATTTATCAGCTCTTGATAATTTTTTATTCACTGTCATCTGTCAGTCAACTTCAGAAACGAATTTATTTCCCGGTGATGTGTACATCAATCAGGATACTTCGTCGTTTTAAATACACATTTTACAATTTTCTTTTTGAACATACTAAAAATCATTTTATTCCGGTATAATTGTGGATAACTATATAAATGTATGAATACATTATAGTACAGAATTACAAATTACGAAGGAACTGTTAAAATTAAAATAAGTATGCACGTTTACTTCTGATAAATGAAACCCTACTCGTTTATGTTTAATTGGCAAAATTCGGCAGAAATTGTCTTGTCTGTATATTTATTTACTTATGTACATATAAAATCGGATACTTATGAACACATATCTATACACATATCTAGTGAAGAGTTACATAAGGGCTTTTTTCGTTACTTATTTTTATCAGGCGTTTTATAATTTGTTCCTAATATCGTACAGTTACAGCTTTCTGGTGAATAAATCTATCTATTGCTTAAAACCTTATGAAAATCCAAGTAGTAGTTTTAGAGATTTTCGCATTCATGATGTAACTTTGAACTGGTAAAAAATAATAAATAGGTGCAATGGTTCCTAAGATAGTTTTTCGCTAACACACGAACTCACAAAATTCGCACTTTCTCCTTATAATATTAGAATGAAACGGAATGGAATAAAAAACTCGAGGAAATTTGGAAATAGTGTGGAGTATACGCGATGATAAAAGGAAGCTTGTGACTAGACTCTATAACAGAATACCCGTGACTAAAACGACAGTTTTGAAAAATTCCTAAGATAAAACGTATAAACACGAGGTATAATAACTTTGCGTCATTTTACGCATTATAACATCACCAACAATGTTCAACGTTTGACTAAACTCAATCTCTCGGCCGTAAAGCTTCACGCTTAGATAACAACCGTGGTTTACTCTATTGCGAACATTTATAAGCGCGAAAATTTAATGGCGCTGTTACAAAGTTAGTAATTATGTATCTTTATGGTTACCAAATAATAGATATACGGCCAATTATACGTGTTGAATAAAGATGATTGTGGTTTGGTTGTTGTCGGATGTTTATTGTTCATTTTATACACGGTGGAATAAATATGCATGGAGCTTCGTCTATTCTTGATTTCAGGGTCCGCGGCTTATTGTATATCCCGTTTATCGGCGTCACTATATCTCTATACCATCTAGTTCGTCTCAAGGTATCTGTGCAAAGTGGTATGGGAATTCTTTACTTGTTTAGCAGGCTACCATCCTCGTAAGAGGCGACGGTAAAAATATTTTAACATATTTCACTTAATATCACCAAGAATATGAGTAGAGAATAAGTCGTCGATCTCCTTGATGTCACAGATGACCTTCGACCGCAGTTACGACATGCTGTCATTATCTGCTCGATTACTGGCTATTAACATAAAAAACTATCGGTTTGAATTCAGAATGATTGAAATCGTTTGCACCCCAAAATGTAGGAACACGGGTAATTTCGGCGCCAAGCTAGCGTCTCAGATCATAGTGCATCCTGCAAAATAACGGACGCGGTTACAACTCCACGTTCCTCTTGTTGGAGATCACTGGTTCGATCTGGGTAAATCTCGACCGTACTCGTGCTTGGTGATAGAATTAGCAACCTTGCTTGTGACCACTTTCCTTCTGGCTCACCCGTGAAACTTTCTTATCATTATACAGTAGTATCCTTTGGCATTACGGACAATATTAGGATACAGTAGTATCCAAGCACCAGTTAACAAGCGGGGTCCGCGCTTCATTTGAAACCGGCAACGCATTGGTTGATGCCTTTGGTATTACGAACAATAATGACTTGGGAGGCCATTTGGTGTAAAATACCTCATCCGTTTATTTAGCGGCTATTTTACTAAATAGAGGTATTAATAATCAACCGGATTAGCGTTCCGTTTACGTAATATGTTACAACTCAATAATCTAATTGATTTGCGAACTCAAACATTATGCATTTGTTTGATTTTCTCTTGTTAATAGAGTGAATTGTGTGGCAAATGGGGTAACGATAATTTGCACATCATTACTTTTTATTAATTTTTACTTTTTATTATAATAAATACTTAAAATGTCTTCCTTTGAAGTTTAAAATTTGAAATCGGATACTACCGATATTTTGAAATTACTCCGTTTTATTGGAAATTTGCTTAATTTACTATTCGACATATTTCTTAATGTACCTAAAGTTTTTACGAAGCTAAAAATTATTTATTGTACCCATATATTTTTTTATGTATAAAGCCGACTATCGAACACACGAGCCAACTGGTGGTAAGTGGTCACCGTCGCTCATGGACATCAGTAAGATTAAAGCTATCACTGATGCGTTGTCGGCCAGAATATAAGAAGTAAGTAAGAAAGTTGCCTCTCGAGCCCCCAGCCGGAACACGACGAGATTTCTCCTTCCACGCTGACTCAAGCCGAAGGATCATAGGTAGCCAGGCAGGCTTCACGGAAAGATAATAATTCCAGTAATGATATTAATGACTTAATAATAATACTGATTACTGATTGATCCATACGCGAAGCCTTACCACCAAGTAGACTGGCTTCTGTCGACTCTTCTTTTTCATATATTCCAAATATTCACTCCCTAATACTCGTACATACTTACAATAATGTAATGTAAATACAATTTATATTTGCCTCGCAACGCGCCTAAAGATGTTTCACTTCAGAATATACAGTACGCTGAAATTACTAACATTTTTGCTCTCGCGATATTTTTGTAAAATATTCGAACATAATATGTATATATATACAAGTAGTGATAAGCTAATAGTTTGAAAGTCGCGCGTGCTGCATGAGAACTCCAGATCGAATCCTGCACGCACCTATAAATTTTCAAAATAATGTGCATATCCAAATTAATAGATACTTACTTGCTTCTGTGAATGAAAACATCGAGAGCAAACCTCCGTAGCTGAGAGGTTTCCATAATGTCCTCAGAGATATGTACAATACATCATCCTAAAAAGATCCATATCTAGCATACAGACTAGTGGTGAGAGAAAAAAAAAAGGAAATAGAAAAGCATTAATCTGTGGTAATTCCCTATCGTGTTTCAAAATAAAATCTTATTTAGACTATATTGATTTATGATATTCAGTTGGTAGCACGAGACAGTATATTTTATATGTTTAAATTTGTACAACTTATATTAAACATTTTGTTTTGATAGTGATCTATCTATTCAAATATATGCTTTATTTTATAAATATATACAGCAATTTATCTAAATTGTCTGATAAATTGTTATCGAACGTCCATAAAACATTTTAGTGGCATCGATAACGCTAAAACGTAGCATGTGATGTGTGTTTAATACATTAATTGTTAATTTGTTTAGATCCTGAAATAATAATCAGTTCAAACTGTATTTTAGTGCGTGCGGGTTCATAAATAATGCTGTTCAAATATTAATTGGTACCGACAGGGAATTGCAAAATCGCGTGTCGTTAGTATCGTTATCTGCGATCGAGTAGTTTGTAATTTAGCAACAAGGGATGTCAACCATCCGCGTTTTGTACGTCTTTCTTCAGTTATATTCAGATCCCACCGAATATTGGACATTCTCTCTTTCATGGGTAGATGTGTAAATATTTATAATAAAATTCCATTACCTTTGACAGAAATGCCATACCTACTGTAAATTTAAAGCTCACGTCAAAGGCGTTCTTATGCGGAAAGGTTATTACAAACTTGATGGTTACTTTCAGGACAGGACTGCTCGGACATGAGTTTAATATTAAACCAGTTTAAGTGCATTCTATAACTGTGAGTAGGAAAAAAAAGCTCCTCGGGAGTTTGTTGCCACTTACCCTTCCAGCACCACTCTTGGTAGGGATTTGTTGAAGCGATGGCGTAGTTTGACGTTCGAAAAGTGTTTGTAAAAACCAACTTCGAATAAAATATCATTTTATTTCATTTCATTACTCGGATTCTGATAATTCTGAATAAGCCTTTTATCGATTTTTTGTCTAAAGGAACGAGCAAAATCGATTGTTAATTGTGCCATTTGGAGTATTAAGACCCTTATGTTATACCCAGCGGCCACATCGCCAACGACAACCAGCTCTCGTTTCCGGTAGATATTGCTTTACTCACTCTTTTGCTCATCGACAGAAGCTGTACTAGGGTTATAAATGCTCCGTTTCAGCTCTAAAGATTGTAGCTTTGAATATGTCACGTTTCTAGGCAACTGCCCGAAATTCGTTCCGGCACGGAAAAAATGGCAGATTATGAATATTGTCTCTATCGAGTACCCATGAGCTACCACATACATATTAAAGATATAATAAATTAACAAATAAAAGATTAAATTAAAGATTTTTTTTTAGATTTCAATTAGCATACGCTCTTTTAAATATTACAACCGACTTTTATGTGCAAATATTGGATGTGACGAGTTAAAATTATTAATACACATTTGGAGCTCATGGATATTTAATATAGAGTTAGGTAACTTAAATGAAAGACAGACATAGCGTATCTCCATGCTATTTTTAATTTTCAGGGTTAATTCTGCAGTTAAATAAAAATATATCTCATCCCTAATACCAAAGAATGACATATATTACATTTAAATTTATGTGCTTTCTTATGGCTAAGTCAATTAAATTCAAAGCATGATTCGAGTGATGAAAAAGGACATCATTCAAGTTGAAATTCATAAACATTGTTACACGACAAGATCACTTAAACTAGCCCAGTGCTACTAGCAATGTTTCTAGTAAGCTACGAAAAAAGTTTTATGAAGGAGTGGTCACGAGTTACTCTTTAAGTAGAAAAAAATCCTCGAAAATGTTTTAGGACACTAAATTGGCGTGAATATACATATATTATAATGTTTGTAAAACGCATCTGGTGTTGTTCCCTGTATCCATATACAAATTGATGTACAGTACTTAATCTTAAATCTAAAATTATATGTAGAAAAATATAGAACTCTAAATGCTCATTTACTCGACGTACGGCACCACCCTTACGTAGTGAACGTACCACCTGCACGGACGACGCGGTTTGCGTCTTCATTCATCATGGGCACTGCAAAGGACTGGAATAACTTGCCCGCGTCGGTGTTCCCGGCTGCTTACGATGTGGGAATCTTCAAGAGGAGAGTGAATAGGCTATTTACAAGTTAGTGCGTTCACCATCTTAGATTTCATCACCACTTAACATCAAGTGGGATTGTTGTCAAGCAAAAATTTATTTTATTAAAAAAATGCTCACAATTGTCGCACACATCCAATCCATGTCAATAAATTTATTTCGTAAGGCTTTAAATAACTGTTCAGTTCTTTGTTAACCGTATATAAATTGAAGAAGAATAAAAAATATCCTAGCTCAAGTACCTATGAATGAGAAAAGTGCCACTTATTGACATTTCAAAAATGTCGCTTAAACCAAATAAAATAGCCTTTCAGCCGTCGAAGTAATCATAGTTGCACAAGGAATGTTGCTGTCGTATTCTAATTTTAGAAAAAACGAGAAAACCGTTTCCCAACTGGCTGTCCAATACTGCTATTACGTTAAAACATTTCACCATTGACTTTTAAAAAAATGTTATTAGGATGCCAGGCAAAGAAAAGATCCGTATATCAGGTACAAGTATCAATAAAGAGAACAGAGTCTTACTTCGAGGAATCTATTACCATTGCCTCGTCCATTAGTAAGCGAGGTTAACAAGGCGCCACGAGCAGGTAAAGTTGGCTTGAATTAAAGGATGAATGGCGCTCCTTGTATATCTCCTTGTAACGTACAGAAAAATATTTATGAAAAACATTAGCGATTTAGCTCGAAAATATTTCTCGGAGACTAGAAGGCTTTATCACAAAGAGCACTAAATTCAATTGTAGTACTGTCATAGAGGTGTTTCGTAGACATTACTGCGTTGGTAGGATTAGAACAACTCCATATATGTAGTATGTAAGTGCTATTCTATATGCGGAACCATTACGTTCAGCCTACGATTAGGGAGGGATAAACATATTGTGCAACTACTCCGTGTGTCACTCATGTCGACTCTAATATTGCAAATGTGCACAGACCCCAGTGACTAATTAGGATTACGTGGCATGCCTTTTAGTTTGTCAGCTGTTACTATGGCAAAAAAATTGAATCAATACTGATTATAAAACAGAGGAACCCCTATACGTTGGTCCGATCAGATCCAAACATCTTTATTATTTTCACAATGTTTTAAGCGCCGCCAAAAATAGCTCCAAATGGCGAGAAGCTGTCAAGAAGCTTTGTGATGATTACGAGCCAGAGAACTAAGAACAGCTTAGAGAGAGAAAAACATATTTAGATGATACTTGTTTAGGTTCAGAATATTTTTAGTTTTAATGAAATCGATGTGTTCTCGCGGCATGAGAAAGGGAGAGAAAATTTGGTATTGTCCATAAAGTTAATATATTACGTACATATATTAACTCTATGGTATTATCACGACTTGATATTAAAGATAACGTTTAAAGTTAAGAAAACGTTTTGACTGATTTTTACAGATACTGCAATAAATGAATATGTTTGTGATTCATAAAAAACCTAAATTAATAAAATAGGGACTGCTGCATCATCTTTGGTTGATATTTATTAAATGCCTAATGATAATGAATAACAATTGTTTCGGATACTCCTTGTAAATGTGAGGCGTATGTTTTCTGAAGCGAAGTGAGCAGAGGGTACTAGGTAATTTATAATTTTTGACTTGGTATGAATTTGTTTTAGAATAATTATAATAGTTGGATACAACTTTGGCTGCTCCATTTCAATCTGAAGAAATGTTAGCAATATTTTAAACTGTTATATTTGTGATAACATCTCTCAAACATTTACGACGGTTGCATTTTTTTTGATTTCGGTGAGTTTTTTTAGTTTTAGATCTTAGTTTCTTTACCTTCAAAGTATAATTTATCCTATTGTATAAAATGGGTGTTAGTTGGCAATAAATATCATCAATATTGATTAAGAAATATGAGATTTAATGCTACCGAAATAAAATGCATCCACCGAAAAGAAATAAATGTATATAATTCTTTTTAATAAATAACTATAAAACAAGTTTTACTATTTAACAAACGATTTTTTAACAAATAATTAGTAAAAGTGTGTAGAAATTCGTGGAAAATACACTTAAAGGTAAATATAGATATTTATTAATACGGGAAGTATCTCAAAACTTACAACCTCTAATAGAAGTAACTCTGTGCGGGAAAACAGGAAATTTTTAACTCATGTATTTTATATATATCATATATTGCAAGTAGCAGTCTACTTAAACAAAACAAATTAAATTCTCAAATATTGTTTGTGTGAAATAGAAAATAATTAAATCAGAAAAGTAATAGTACTTGATAGGCAGTATGCTAAAAAGATTAAGACAAATTGACAATCTCCATGATTCTTCAGCAATAAAAAAAAAATATTTTTATTCTTTTTTTCTTCGTCTTTCTTATTTTTTCTTTTCCTTCTCTTCTCTTTTGTTTTCGGATTTGTCATTATGAAATAAAATTTCAAAATTAAAACAACAGAAAACAAACATTCTAACTTAAATTAATTATGTTTTCGAAAACTTCTGAAATAAAATTAGCTGTGTTCGCTTAATTTCGGTGGGACTTTTCATTTCGATGGATACCGCAACCGAAATCCAATTAGTCCACCAAATCCTCCAAAGTTAAAAAAGAAGGAAAAAATAACAATTTAAAGACAGGTAATTGTGTAGTATAAGATCAACACTAGTCAATTGAACATAAACTTAAATTACATTCAATACACAAATCTGGAACAAAATTAATAAACTATAGACATATTATTTCTCAAATGGGAAGCCGTACTACCTTTTTCGCACTACTGAATTCAGTGAATAGAAAGAACATAATGTTAGACTTGGATGTATCGCTGTGTTGGAAAGTTGAACGCCAGAACGGTGAACCTCTTTTAATGTCTCCGGAAAAAAAAACGATCACAATAGGCAAGCCTGTTGCTATTCTTAAGAATTAAAGTTCTCTTAATAAAGTTTTACAACAGTTATGAATCTATTTTAATATGCAAGTCGGTTTCATATTTCCAGCTAGTTGTTATCGTACTATAAGAAGAATAACTTGAAGAATCCTTTGTCATAATTTATATTCATCATAAAGGTTATACATATACTATCACTTTATTTATTATTAATATTTATTAACATTTATTTCATATATTGAATCTAGTTTTGTTTATATTTAGGTCGTGGAAAGCATTTTTTTAATGTTTATAGCCGACAAACGAGCAGACGAGCCGAGGCGAGTAAGTGGTCACCATCGGCAATGGACATCAGCAAGAACAAAGATATCACTAATGCGTTGTCGGCCAGGAAATGCGAAGAAGGTAAGATACAAGAAGCATGCAAAAGAGGTACCACATAAGTGGATTTTTTAACCCTATTGGACTATTGGAGAAGATAGTGAAGAGCAATGTGCACTACCATTGTCCAGTTTATCGTTTTTTGCGACCACAGGTACAAGATGCAACATTGATCTATGTATGCAGAACATGTTGAATTGGACTATTTATGTCAACACGAGTATTAAATTTTAAAATCACTCAAGACTAAAATTTTCATATTTGTTACAGAATTTTATATGAAATATATTCGTTACTTTGTTACAGCGCTCGAAATAGGATTTTGGTAGATTCCCCGCGTCTGTGTTCCCTACTACGTATGATGTTGGAGTCTTTAAGAGGAGCATGAATAGGCTTTTATGAGCTAATGCGTTCAACATCTAAGACTTCATCGTCACTTACCTTCAGGTGGGATTATTGTTAAGAATTAACTTATTTTATATACAAAAAATACCCATAGCTCCTTTTCATTTCAATAATAAAAACTTTGCTACATTACACACTCGCGACAAAAGTACTAAAAAATGTAATTTTAAATGAAAGTTACATTTAGTACAGCAAGTTTAAAAACAATAAGATGTTTGCACACATTTTCTAACTTCAGTAATAGCAGAGGCAATGTCAAGCTGTTTCCAAGAAAACTTCTGCGATTAGGTCTGTACTCCAGATATTTGGGATGCCGCTATCCTCATATCCTATGATCATTGACTAGTACACAGTTTAAAGTCTGTAGAAAATAGGGGAGCAAAACCAGAAAAGAAAACGGAAAAAGTTCATAGTAATACTGTAATAATTCATAGTGAAACTGTGCGGTTTAGAATCATCAAAGGTATCTGTCACAAAGATTGTTTTCATTTGATAAGTCCTACGATTCAGTTGATTTTTATTTTTAAATTTTCTAGTTAAGGTTAGAGATCTTTATTTCTCAAAAAAGTTTCTAGTTTACGTCGTTAATCTCCAAAATAAAAAAAATTGTTGTCGATTTATTTACTTCCGTTGTTAGTGATTTTATTCTAATTTTTTTTAGATAAGATAACAGATTTCTATAAGGATCCTGTTTATTCATCGGTAAGTATTTTCTATATCTGTCAAGTATGCTTAAAAATATGGAATAATGTTATTATTAATGTGATTCCTCAACATTAAACAACATTAGCTATTTTGCCCCGATTTGGTTCAAACTCTTTAATACCTTATCAAGATTTTCTCAGATTAAATTGGGTTTTTAACTAAGAATAACAGCTTACATCTGATATCGACACTTCAACGGGCTATAAATTAAGAGGCCAAAAAGGGTGAGGCCGGCAATTCCATAAAAAAATATATTACTCATTGAACTAAGCTCAACACATATTAGCGTTGAACTATTTAAATTCAGTTTAGTGGTATGTAGTGGATTTCGTAACCTGTCCTCCAAAAGCAGGAAGAATAAGAGCTGTACGCACTATGTACAATACCAGGCCTTTTTTCGAGACAAGTTTATTAAACAATCTGGTTAAAGAACCTTCGAAATGCCTAAGGCTGATTGGGTATCAACGGGTATTTATAAAAGTAGAACTAGACTTTTTGAACTTTATGCAGAAAAATCGACTTCCACAGACCCTGAATTTTTAAAACATGTTAGAAATTAATCAAAGATTTTTAAATTGGTTTGTGCAAAAGCTAAATCGATTTATATCGCGAATAAAATTAAGACCTCTGCAAACAAAGTCAAAACTACCTGGAATGTTATTCATAAGGAGACAGGTAAAGTAAAATTAAATGATCATAGTTTTGCTTTAAATGTCAATAACGAGAATGTAACTTCCGATGATGCAATTGCTGTCGCATTTGAGGAATTCTTCTCGAAAATACCAGATAAAATTACAAAAAACTTATATGCGAGCCCTCAGCTTGCTATGGCTATCATGAAATCTTGTGTTAAGAATTATCCCAATTTATTTAGCTTCAAATACATCACTTGTGATACAATTATAAAAACTTTCAAATTGAGCAATATTAAGAAAACAAGTGATCTCTGGGGTCTTTCAACAGTTATAATAAAACCAATAATTTTTTCCATTGCGACTCATTTAAGTATTATTTTTAATAAATGTGTTGAAGATGGTAGCTTCCCCAATCTAATGAAACATGCTAAAATAATTTCTCTATTTAAAGCTGGTGTTAAAAGTGACCTCACTAATTTTAGACCAATTTCCATCTTACCAGCCCTTAGTAAAATCTTTGAAAAAATAATTTACAATCAGCTACTATCACATTTTTCAATAAACAAATTATTTAACACTAATCAGTTTGGTTTTTCTAAAGGAAAAAATACCACTGATGCAGGCATAGCACTCCTTAAACAAATTTTTGATGTTTGGGAGTGCAAACAGGATGCTATTGGTATATTCTGTGACCTCTCAAAAGCGTTCGATTGCATCGACCATAATATATTGATGAATAAACTTAGGCATTATGGTGTCTCCACACAATCAGTTAGCCTTATAAAATCTTATCTTTCTAAGCGTATTCAGAAAGTAGTTATCAATGGAAAAGAATCGCCAAGGACAAACATTACCATGGGGTCCCCCAAGTATCAGTATTAGGACCACTACTATTTTTAATATATATCAATGATCTTCCTTATTTCACTAGCGACTTGTGTAAAACTGTATTGTTTGCTGATGACACCTCCTTACTTTTTAAAGTAGATAGGAGAAAACAATGGTTTGATGATGTAAATAATACTGTTTCGCAAGTGTTACACTGGTTTACATGTAATAACCTTGTGTTAAACGCTAAGAAAACAAAATGTATTGAATTCACTTTACCAAATGTTAGACAAGTGCCATCTTACATTGTTTTAAATAAGGAAGTGCTTGAACTAGTGAATTTTACCACATTTCTTGGAATCACTATAGACTCACGACTACAATGGAGTCCTCATATTGAAATCTTGTCAGGAAAACTTAGCTCTGCTGCCTACGCTGTTAAGAAAGTGAGGCTCTTAACGGACGTAGAAACAGCAAGATTAGTTTATTTTAGCTACTTTCACAATGTGATGTTTTATGGTCTGTTGTTGTGGAGCTCAGTTGCAGATATTAAGTCGATTTTTATATTACAGAAAAGAGCAGTACGTGCCATTTACATCCTCAGGCCTAGGGATTCCGTTAGAGATCTCTTTAAAGAAATTTATATATTAACTGTAGCATCACAATATATTTTAGATAAAATTATGTACGTTAAAAAATACTCTGATAGTTTTCTTAGGAAGAGTAATGTTCACAGTATTAATACTAGGAGTAAGGCTAAACTGATTGTTCCAAATTTCAGACTAAGCAAAACTGGTGGCACTTTCATGGGTAGATGTGCAAATATTTATAATAAAATTCCATTAAAATTGACAGAAATGCCATATTGTAAATTTAAAACTCACGTCAAAGGCGTTCTTATACGGAAAGGTTATTACAAACTTGATGAATACTTTCAGGATAAGACTGCTTGGACATGAGTTTAATATTAAGCTAGTTTACGTGCGTTATGTAACTTTGAGTAGAAAAAAAACTCCTCGTGAGAAAGAAGAAGCGGCAAGTTATTCTTCCGAGACCACTCACGGTAGGGATTTATTGAAGCGATGGCGTAGTTTGACGTTCGAAAAGTGTTTGTAAAAACCAACTTCGAATAAAAATATTATTTCATTTCATCGGAAAATCTGTTTCTACTATCCAGAGGTTTGTTGAAAGCTGCCCTCCAGCTATATTTTAGTAAACCAGGTCAAATTTACACCAGTACACGTTTAATAGTAGCGACCGCCGAAAATATCAAATACATCTTCCAACACACTTAGATATTATTAAAATAAGTCGACAATTTAGCGCAATTCTAATTTACAATAAAATGACTGACAGTATAAATAATTGGACACTGAAAAATTATTTAAAAACCAGACTGAAGTCATTCCTGATAAGCAAGATTTTTATTATTCTATAAATGATTTCCTCAATAATAAGTGAATTATTTTGATAACGAGTGATAAACTAGTAATTATACAAAATAATCTTGTATGTATTGTTAATTTATTAAAGAAATCTTTATCCCATCACAACTATACAACTTTGACACACTTGGACAGCCTTAAATTAATTTTCATTTTAGTTTATTATTTTTATTTTCTCTATTATTTCAATATTATTCTATTTATTTTTACAGTTAAACTTTCAATGAAATAATAAATATATAAACTATAAACTGCAATTATTAATATAATCAAGTGAACTTAGTTAAATCTGTTAGATAAAGTTAAATCAAAATTGTACCTCTTTTGCCGTGCCGTACGTGGGTGGTGTTTGCACTTTATGTAGTTTATTTATAAGACGTTTTGAAGAATAACACGTCTTATAAAAAATGTCTTATATGGCAATAAACAACTGACATGAAATAAATGACAATATGAGAATCATCGCCAGTTAAGGAGTTTAGCGTTACAACTAATAGCTCCATACGGCTATACCTTTGAGCTGTTCCATTCTCCTATTTATTTCATGCGGCGTTATCGTTTCAAAGATCCAGATATTAGCTGAACCAAAAATAATACTTTTAATTCGGAATAATACGATGAATAATTTATAATCTGTTGATGAAATAATAGCAAAGGATCTTTACGGTTTATTTATTTTATTTTATTTTATTTTAGTTTTATTACAGAAGTGAATATGATAGTGATAAATATATTGAGTTAGATAAAGCAATGACAGATGTGTGCTATAAATAAACGTATTTCGATCGAACTCCTAAAAGGTTAATTGTGAGGTCATGTTAAAAAGAAACTTTGAATATAAGAAGTGTGTTAGGTTATAATTCAAATGGCTCTTTTTGAAGAAAGTGCATTCTTAAAGAAAATGAGACAAAAAATTTACCCTCTTCACCGCTAAAACTTAACTCTAAAATAAAAAAATATATCTTTTATTTATAGTGTATAGAAAAATTATACAATTATTCTAAAAGCTTTTATTTTTACAGCAAACGGAAGATATTCCCAGACAAAGACATCCGCGGGCATGATAGGTATCGCATTCTTTACGGTACACCCCCACATAACATTTTAGCAAGGAGTTTATGTCTGAAAAACAGTACTTCCAAGGATCATGAGTCCGTGTCAGCTGTTACTAAAGTACCTCCATACTTATGAATTTTGATATATTTAATTTTTTTTGCTGTGTATTAGATTTTCCTTTTTTTTGGATTTTTCATTTTTTGTGGCAATAAATGAATCTTAACATCATTATTATTAGCAGTAAACAGCCTTCGCTTCCCTTCAGAAAAAGTAGGCTTTATGCTTAGAAAAAACGCATTGTTTTAGATTAATTTTCAACTTTTTAACGTATGGACTGATTGAAATGAAACAAACAAACTATTAGATGATGCTCACTGCAATACATTTGTGAAAACCATTATCAACGCCCACGCACAGACAAACGCACAGACAAAAATTCTAACAACTATTGTTTTGGGTTTTGTTGCGTTAATAAACGCCCCTAATAATAGTTTTTTTTTCATATATTAAAATAAATTAATGAATAAATTACAGTTAAAACTTTATTGTATGTATAAATTACTAAAGTACCTAATATTCACACGTTCCTTTTACTGTTTATTTTATTTATTATTTCAAATGAACTGCAGATACCGAAATTTAACTTTTGTATTCAATAAAAAACATCAACAATACGGGTTCATTGTTGTTTAAAACTCGGGCTCTCGAAATATACACACTGTACCAAATTTTGAATACTATGAAATAGTATAATTATAATTTGTAAGTAAAAAGCTTCGTTACAAAACCAACTTCAATTCTTACGTATCTGAGAGCTTTCCAAAATGTCCTCAAAGTAGTTCAAAGTCTGTCAACTGGCATTTGTTCGACGTAGTGATTCTAGCTTTAACTTCTTTCATTCTAAAAAAACACTCCTTCTGAGATGTTCGTCATTTATTAGTTAGTCTGGTATCACCCGATTAGTGCATCACAAAGAACCTCCACAATTTCCCCATATAATAAAATAGTACTTGCAAAGAAATCGTGTTCTTGTTTCTGGACAACGAAGAAAGGGAATTTACCACTAATACAGGCTATTACACTCGGGACAATACATATATTATACTTATCTCGCCCGGGAAACACCCAAGTCGCTTTCAATAAATATAATAACCCAGTTTGTTCTCCCCTTAAGTGGGTTTTTATGATAATCCTCTTCTTCTCGCCAGATAATTTCTCATTCATGATCCAAAGCGAAATTTGGTCGAAAGCTAATAAATCATTGTATTATTTGCTTTATTGTTTTGCTTTTTTATTCTCTTCCTCTTTTATATCTTTATTATTCCAGGTAAACTTGTACGAACTTCAAGTGTATTGAGATTGGTTACATGGTTGTACTTTTGAGATCTGAGATGGACTTGTTAATGGATGAAATGGATGGATTTGTTACCGAAAACTTATAATATGTATCTCGTGATATGCAAATATCTCTCATATCGCGTGATATGTAAAGTTTTGTGCATGTTATTGAGGTCTTGGGCGGACTGTTCCATTTCGGGATTAGAGGGAAATTCAAATATCGGAAATTTCTCTGCTATTTAAAAGTATTCTAACAGAGTTTAACGACTGCCAACAATAATAAGTCTACACATGCAATTCTACTGTGGTCTAATAATAGTTTGCACAATATAACCATCCCAATAATAACAAACACGCACAGAAGTGATCGAGAAATATTACTACCCTCGGACACCCTACTAAAGACTGTACCGTAAGTTGCTTAACTCTATCGAATACACGCATACATTATCACAAACAGCTTCTGTTATAGATAAAACTTATTGTATTCTAATTTTGAAATGATGTAACAAATCAACTATGGTATATTCTATTTATATGGTATATGGTATTTCACTAAAGTAAAAGTAAAAAATTGTGTTTCTTGCTTATTGCACAAAGTTGTCTTGTCAAATTCAAAATGATTTAATCATTTAGGTATCCTGTAAATACACTGGATGCACGTAATTTATTTTTCTATTACCGTTTCGAAAAGGTTCTGTAACACTGAGAAGAAGAAACGGCAAAGAAACGCCTCACCTCATCTTTTAAAACAACACATGGCTATTACAAAGTAAGTTTAGTGCAGGTTGCACGGTACTTGTTTCGGCACTATTATTTCCAGACATCCTTGTCATTCATATATTCATCTATTTTATACTTACCTTTATCCTTTACCTATAAGCTGTGCTTTGACACGTCGCTTAAAAGTTCTAATAGGCAACTCACGTATCAACTGAGGAACCTTATTGTTAAAACGAACTTCAAGCTCCATATAAGAAAGTTGAACCTTTTAAAGATGATATGAAGACGTAACCAAATTATGTAGTCATCGGTAACAAGAAGCAGTGTATGAAACTATCTCGTACTTCTTCGTAAGTAATTATAAATTTATGGAAAGACACTACAATCGGCACTTGTAAATGGCTCCAACAATTATCCAACTAAACTGAGATTTGATGTAATGTAAAAGTGTCTTGTATACACGAAATAAATATACGTCGAAGACAGTCATGAAAACTGATATCAAACATAACGCGAGTCGTAACTCGAGTGGTGGCAGCACCTTTGCTATGACTTAAACTCCTAACTCGGTCTACAACGAAGCCTAGCTAAGGGGCAGGAACTATGGCAGGTCACACTGGTGTTTGAAGGTAGAGACTACTCCTTTACCTATAAGGTATATAAGGTATAGGAACTGTAACACGGTTTGGTTGTGATTATCGTTAACAGTGATTTCCTGTGAAACATTTGTCTGCTCGAAATACCAATTATCTGTCCATAAAAATGAATGACCAAGGCGCCAGCAAGGCGGTTCATCCTCCGACATATATTTGTATGTATGAAATATAGAAACAAAACATTAGAATGTCATACTTTTTATAGACATGTCGCTTGAGTTTATCTATAATTTAATCTCGTGAATGTTACGATTTAGCATTTTATCTTTGTGGAAAAAAAGTCATAACGACAAATTATTTGTATTTGAATTTTATAATTTCGAATTTCATTTATTCTGTCGTTGACACTAAACAGCTAATATACGACGTTATTTTTTTGGTTATAAGGTACATATATTATTAGTATTTAGCCGGTAAATGTCCGTCAACATCGACTCAACGACAATGAAACTCAATTTCAAATGAAACTGTATATTCAGTACTAAACTAGCGCTAGTACTTGGGGTGTAAGAGGCTCCATCTATCATGTAGTTTGTAGTGTTATAAGTAAAAGATCTAGAGATTTAGAAGATAGAATGTATTCAAGAATTCCTGGCGGTTACAATGACTATAATACAGGAGTTACAAGATTAAGAAACTAAAAAGGTCACTTGTAAGTAGGAAGCTAGGCCCATCGCTTCTCTGGGGTGTAGCGCGCAGAGACTTTGCAGACAGGAGCGTGCGTTTAGGGCGCACGAGACGATCGGAGTCCCCGGCGTTCAGCGC